>PQVD01001921.1:0-52644 GCA_003012265.1 Setaria equina
TGGCGAAAACGATAGCCTTGTTGCATAAACAAAAATTCTGAAGCAAATAAGTAATCTACTGATAAAATATCTGCAAGGTTGATATAAAAATCCTGGCTGCACCATTGAGTATCACCTTGATCGCATTTTTGGAAATGAACAAATGAACGGTATCAGTATCATTCGGTAATTACTGGTGTTGATGCGGAAGAGGATGATGAAAATAGGGATCCTGTAACGGAAAGCTGTTGTTGCGGTAATGACGGCGTTGCAGAAGGTGTCGGTGGAAGGGTTTGCTGTTCCAATTGTTGATGTCGAGGTTGCGTAGTTTGTAAAACGGTTGTCGGAGAGATTATTGCCGGTGGAGCAGGTAAAATTGTAGGTGAGAGGACTAGCACTCGAAGTCGATCTACTTCGGCTCTTAAATGTTCCACTTCCAACCGTAAACGGATATTTTCTTGTTCAAGCATCGCTGCCCGAAGTGTCATTTCATCTTCCTGGATAAATCCATTTTAATTAGTGCTAGGTAATTTATCTGCTTAAAATGAGATGATCAGAATAATTTTAAAAATTCATAAGTCGTCGTGTAAAAAAATTGGTACCTTTTTGCTTAGCTGACACCTATTTCCAAACTAATTTTAATTGCACCTGTTAGTGGCATAATCCTACATTCATAGACGTTTCTTTTTTACTGTATCTATCTCAAAACCATTTCAACCTCATGTTTTTCTTTTTTTTTTTCTTATGGAACTACAAAAAAAAAAGAAATTTCCAACTCTGAAAACTTACTCATTCTCTTCCTGATGATTCATCCAAAAATCTTTTAAATTTTGCAAAAGTTAAGGCTTATTCTAAATCAAAACAAACTTTCTGCCGTCTAGAATCTCGACTTCTTTTGGCAGCATCATTATTCTTCCTTCGTCGTTCCCAGTATGCTTCATCTTTGACCAGTTCTTTCTTCTTCCTTATTGTCTCATTTCGGACGATTACTTTACGTTGAACAGGTATCACATCACTATCGGATGTTGATGATGTCACCTACAAGGGAGATTTTGTTAATCGTTTCTGTTTGAAATGAAATTTTACGAAACTTCTCAAAATGAAAAACAGTTTCTGAGTAAATGAAAGTTAAGTACATGAAATGTTTGATTTTCAGTGGAACTTAATTGGTTCACTTTTCATCAGAAATCACTTATTATGTATAATGAATTTTCCTAGCATAAAAACGGATGTTCATTGGTAATTCATAAAATGTATTCCAAGCTTCTTATTTCGTTTTTTCACATTTTTTCTTCCTTTTGGGATTTTATCTTTATAAATCTCCAATGACACAGTTTTGGTTAAATTAGAACAAATAATGCTGAACAAAACGGAGAAAAAAAAGAGATGGAGAATGAAACGTTGTGACATCTGGACGAAATTAAATCTTAAATTCAACCGAAAATTTTCCGTCAATTTTGAATCAGATGAAAAACATTTGTAAATATGCATAATAATTTGAACTTTAATCGATTGTCTTTCAGGTAGTAATTGAATATTGGACAATTGTCCATTCATATGGTAAATAGTTAAAATTAATTCTTAGAAGAAGAGGATAAACGACGAAGATAGTCTTTGAATGAATTTAAGTATAGTGATGATGTCAGCTATTGTCACCACACTGACACTAATGTTAAGAGCTTGTAAAATAAGGCTTTCAAAACGTCGACATAAAATGTAGGATTTCAGGTCGGTGGGGAGAAAATTATTAATTAATCTCTTTTTTCCTGGTCTAAATCTCTCTGATGACGACATTTCAGAGTTCCAGCCTATAATATTAAAAGTAATGGGCATTTCTCTTTGAGAAAACAGCATTGAGTACAGTCAGTTTGATGAAAAATTTGAGATATTACTAAGCAAATTGAACTATGTTATTATTGCAGCTTATAATATCAGAAAAAAGAAATCTTTCTTTTCCGATTCAAAAGATGATTGACATCTTAAGTGGCATATTTTTAGGTTAAAGAGGTTATGAATTACCATTTGAAAAATAATAACAGCAGCAATTAAATTTAATGGAAGTTCGTGTACATTTGGAGGAGAATGGCGATGGATGAGAAAACGATCGGTTTAAAACGATTTCGATTTATCATATGTGGCCGTAACTTAAGAATTAATAAATTCTGCTTAAAAAGAGAAACAGATTCAGTTAAGAATTAAACAACTTAAGAATAAATCTTAAAAAGAAACAAAAAGTTTTAGATCAATATCAAATATGATCACATTCGATTTTGAGTACAAAGAATGAAACATAGCGAAATGTTTGAACATAGACTGCAAAAAGCATTTCGCATAAATAGGAAGTTCGTGGACAGTTCGTGAAAAATATAATGATTAAAAGTAGACATTTAAAATGATTTTTGAGTCTTTATAGATCATCTACTAGACAGGATCAAAAATGCGACAAAGTTATAAATAAGATAGATGGAGAAAGAATTGAAATTTGAATTTCGATATCACATTGAATTTAATCTTTAAATAAATATTGCAGGAATTTGGTTTGACATAGGAATTTTTGAAAACTATTGGGAAGCAAATTTAATGCTAGCCAATACTTTGCTAAACTTGAGCTCGACTTCAAGGAAGTGATTTTTGGTATAAGTTCTGTTTTCGAGCTAAATCCAAATTTGGAATTGGGTCTAACCTGTGTAGAAGGAGATTGTTCAGTGCTGGCTTTACTGCATTTTAAATGACTGAAATCAGTTGTGGTGGGTACAGAAAGAGTGCTGATTGGATCGGTTGGATCGTAAATGTGAAATGGTCGCAAGGTAGTTGCAGCAGTGCCAGATGATATTTTAGCGGAGGATTGTTTCGTATCTTCTTGGAACAGGTTGAGTATATTGGAAGGTACGAATGGATTCACCAGTGGACTCATCAGAGATGTATGCGATAGATGCGGCATGGTACTATACGTCGAAAGATCGTACGGCAAGAAACTCTGAAAGTTAAGTGAAATTATGAATACTAAAACATCAGGCAAACAACTTTTTTAAACAACTAAAAAGAAATGAATTGTTGCAAAGTGAACAAGCGTTTGAGCTGCTGATAAGCAAATAACTAATTACTAATGAAATAATTACAGTGCTGGTCTTCCATTCAAATATTTTTATCAGCGGAGTTAACAGTAACCTTTTTTTCTAGGCTAAAACAACAAGAGGTCGATGTAAGTGAAACAAAGTTTATTCAAATATTTAATTATTTTCTTTTTTCCATTCTACCTTTTTGTTTTACTGAATGGCGAAAGAACAACTCTTTTTACAAATACTTCTATGAAAAGTTTTTATCAAGTTGAATTTGTTAGTATTGATAATATCATTTCATAATAATCCTCAACCTATTAGAATGCTCAAATGTTATATTGTCAATACTGAAAGTTATTGCAGCAGAACTTCTTCGGATAAGTTATTTTATAAGAGTTCCAAAAGTTTATTTAAAAAAAAAAATACATTTTGAAAAAAGAAATCGTGTATCAGAATGGATGAAGTTATTAACAATGAGTCAAGAATGAAGAGATCGTAACATGACGATCTTCAACATTATGAATTGAAATATTACTTCTGAAATTTTTTAATTAAATAAAAAAAAAACAGAACTGTCACTTCAAGAATTTTTTTATTTCTGGGCCACTGGGAATAGAAATATTACGGTTATTGTTTCATTTTCCTTCCACCAATGTTTTGTCATAGGTCCCTCATTTTCATTCTATCGAACACCCTCTGAGCGTAAAATCTAAGCTGACGAAGAGTGACTTTCGTTATCTATGTAACTGTCAATCTGATGCTCCATCCATCGTTCCTTCTATATTCCACTGGATATAACTTGAATTGAAGAATCAGAGGGTTTCATCAGGAAAAGATATTCTATTTGTTTAAAGATCTCACAGAAACCGTCCGGCAAATAATTATCCATGTTTGGTTATGGAAAAAAGAAAATGAATTAGTATTTTGCCTTTAAATTGAAAGTGCACACAGTTAGATTTTGCCGTTTCATCATAATTTTGCGAGAAAAATAATTTAATAGATGAATTGTTCCAAAATTTTGAAAATCTTAGAAAATTTCTTTTATCAAGATAGGTGGCAAAAATTTAGAGTTGATGATATATTTAGAGCCATATTTTAACCTTAAAAAATCTAATAATTCTGAAAAAGTCTTCTTAATTAATTAGTACCACTATTGCCAAACATTAGTGTAAGTTGTCAATAATTTTCCTAGAAAAAACTTCATCCAACATTACTGTTTTATGAATCAGGAACATGTCATTGACTTTTCAAGCCTTTGGAAATTTTCTTGTGCTCAAATTAATGGCAGAAATAACTGAAAGTTATGATAATACTTCTTGCTGGATTATTCTTTTTAAATCGTAGCACATAATGCTATCATCCTTCTGATGCTTACGTAGCAGTCTTGCATGAATTTACCAGTGTACCGAAGTCAAAGCATCATCAAATGCTTCAGCTTCTGCGTTATTTACGTGGTTAGAGGGAAAGGTGATGATTGCAATGAAGGATGTGAACGATTTAAAATTCAGTGAAAAGATTTCTGTTTATGATTGCGTAGCGGCGAAAGTGAAGGATATCCGTAAAGAAAGATAGACATACACGTACAGATACATATATATGCACATACCTTGATGGGAAAGTGTGGCAGCGGGTGCGATAAGGACGTCATTGCTGGAATCGGTTCGACGCTTCGAAATGAAATGCAAAATGAAAGGGAAAATATATTCGCAATTCGGTCACCTATTTCCCCAGATTTTCACTTTTATCTTCCCATTCATGCATCTGTGATGCATGCGTACACATACAAACATACACATTCAAAACTGACTGATACAGGCCGATTGCTCTTACTACCGATAATCACTTTCAATTTCGTTGATCCGATAGGAGCAGCAACTTAAGGTGGCAGATGGCCTTTGTACACTTTAGCCCCTTTCGAACAGCCAATAAATCATTTTTGGCGCAGTGAAACATGGAAATTGGCCTCAATTCTAAATCATCATTGGTATAACAAAAGTGAAATTTCGCATGGTACTTCAGAATAGATCGAAATAATTCACCAAAATGTTGTTGTTCGGGTCAAATTATTCACATCGTTTCATTTGCGAAAGATGAAAGATTATCAGAATTTTCCATTATTTGAAATTCAGGAACGCAATTTGAAAAAAAAAAAAAGATTATTGCACCAATTTTTAATTTACAGAATCTACAGAAATAAAAACAAAAGTTATTCAAGCCGGGTTATTCTCTATACTGTGCATATCTAAAGCTTCTTTAGCAGTAATGTTGATGCTTCATGTACTGAATATAGTACTAATCTCATCGCTTGACTTCAGGAAATCAAAACAAAGAAAAAAAAAGTTGGAGCAGAATTACGGAAATATGTTACTTTAACTTAAAAATTCTGCTTGTTTATATCATCTGCTGTCATAATAAATGCCATTAATCCAATTTCAAACGAATGTTGCAAAAGACATCCCAACCAAGATAATTAGTACTGTTACATATCAAATTAAATATTATTTACTTCGCACAAATTTAAAAATTGATGAAATGTTTCGAATTAAGCAATTTATCGGGAAATTTTTTATTAGCTACTCTAAAACAATATACTGGACCTAAAAATTTCGTTGTTTTGTTAAAAGCTAACTCTTGCTTGACCTATATCACAGTTTCTTCTTGTCACGCAGATTTGTTTTGTTTCCGACAAAGCTCATCATTACATTGGTTATTTGAATTATTTTAAATAAATTTTCTCATCTTTATCAAGATATACGGGAATTTTATATGGAAAATTACTTCTCACGTACTTACATATGAAGCATTAATTTAACCCAATAAATTAAGAATGCCATGCCACAGGCTTCAATGTATTTTAATTTTAGAGTTTTTTTTTTTTTTCTTCTTTATTTTTTCGTTTGAACCGTTATGTGTGACAGTGCTAGCCGTTGTCATTGTGCTACTGTTCTGGGGATGATTGTCATCCCCGAGGGTACTAGAATGAAATCATAAATCCGCATCCGAATAACCACCATTCAACAAGGTTGTGCAGTATTAAAGGACAGAGAAAGGAGAATGGGGATACGGAATTGTATGTGCAGGCGTATATACCTATACACATGATTAGAAAAGATCACCATTCCACCTCGTAATTTTAATTCTGGAAATCGGGTCACTGGGTCATCATCACTCCTTTCTCTCTATCTCATCCTCATCGGCAATGTTTTTCGCTGCAAAATCCCTTCCCGGCCTAAAATCTCACCTTTCCTTTTCCCCTCAATCTCATTCTCCTGTCTGCCTAAATATTCCATCACCATAACTCACCAGTCCTTTACAAACTTCTACTATTCTACTAAGATTACCATTTACTGGAACTATGTCACGGTAACAATCCTTTTAACTTTAAGAAGAGAAGTGTACAACATTACCACTGTCTCTCACGCTTGATGGCCCACCAGCCGCCAATTTCCAAACAACACAACTTTTACTCGATAACCGTGTGAACGCCCATTAAGTCTTGAGAATCGTAACTTATTGCACTATTAAGTAAACAGTAATGATTTTTATGTTTAAAATGTATAACAACTTGATCAACACTCCGAATTAAGTCAAGTCTTCTAAAATTTTGATCTTTGGTGTCATCTACCTTCGCTGTAATACCTTCCATAAAAAGGTCTTACAAGTCTAAAATAACACGAGAAATATGTGTCACAAAAATAAAGTCATCACATTCTACGCTATTATTTGATGCCAACATTATTTCACCAACATAAATGATTTATTCGATAAGCTGCAATTAAACCTAAATTTTATGATCTGAACTGTAGCAATAAAGAGACCTGAAAAAAAAACTGCTTGTTTCAATCCATCTTGTCCCTTCCACTATATGACACAGCGATGTAGACAGCTACAACTGTTTTTTTCTTAACAAGTTTTTGCAAGTCTTCATCGAAAATTTTTTTAATAATTTGAGGGTACATGAACAGCAAGATCACTTAGTGATATTCGTTATGAGCGTTTCTATTGATTTACGCAATTTATTCGTTTTCTTTTTTGGATTAACAACAAATGAATGGAGAGAGGAGAGAGAGAGAGAGGGAGAGAAAAAAAAAAAACAAATTACTGAATGATCGCGGTATCATATCAAACGTGTACCAAGTTTCACTTCTTGATGTTTCCTATCTTCTCTTTCTTTAAATAGTAACCTATTTTTCATCTTCCCTTGTCGCTTCTTCCCCGGTATCGACAGCATATTTCTTTTTTGCAAACTGTTCAAGCGTTCCATCAAAATGCTCCCCTACAATATTTGACTCAGTAGTTACAGAGAAAAGAGATGAGTGTTAGGAAACACTTTGCCGTAATAGGCTATTGCGTTGATAAAAATCGTATTGAATCCTTAATTAATGGGAATATTTAAAATTTCGATCCAATTCTTAAACATCCACAGTATCTGAATATAATTTATTCGATGACGACGACAAAGGGATTTTATACGTTCTGATATTATAAGAAAATAATTATTAAGAACAATGATTAAAACAATTTCAGCGTTTTCATAAAAAGGGCTAAAGAAAGTAACTCTGATAACGGACTGGTAAAAGAAACCTGTGGTTTCAATTCTCGTAAAGAGCCTGAGAGTTCTTCAGTTAATAAAACGGATTTTTCGCACGGTTGAAACTTCCCACGGCCCAAACGCTGCGTTCCAGCAAATCTTTTAATCAGCTGGAAAATATCGACAGGAATGTTAGGAAAACTGATGTGGATCGACGCAACATCCTATCACCTGCTTCAAGCCCGTTGAATTTTTCGGAATTTAAAATTGTCCTTCTCACTCCGTCAAACATTTGTGAAGAAAATTTCTATAACAATAAAGAGAAAAAAAATGGCATGTAAAAAAAAAATGATAACTGACTTTGTGTTCTTTTCGTTTTTCCGCTAATTCCTTTCGTTTTTGCATTTCTTTACTGATTTCTTTATTCAGTTTCCGAGTTCTGCAACAATTTACTGTGAATAAAACGAAAATCTATATTAAAGCGTTGATTTAGTCTTGACAAAAAAAACTTTAGTAAACAGCATGACCAAATACTTACGAGTAAATAAGATGCATCTGTTCTTTCCGAAATTCAGAAACCTTTTCTTCTTCTCTTCGTTTTCGCTCTAGACGCTGCAAGCGTCGCGCTTTCCACGTTTTTTGCTTTCCTCTTGGTTTCATCACCGGCTTTTTTTCTTTAAATAGATTATTCATATATTTTCTATTCAGCGAGATAGACGTGGAAAGAGATAGCTACCAATAAATACTTTAAATTCAAAGAAATTCCAACTGACCTTCATCGTCGTCCAGTTCTATTTCACTTCCATCTTCCAAAACTTTGTCACTTTCATCATTGAGGCCCGCAGTCAATTCTCTTTCTATTTCTTCCTGAAATATTACTTGAAGAAAAAAACAAAGAAAACTACAAGTACAAAAGATGAAGCTGAAGTTAATGAACAATAATAAGCCAAACCTGAGTTACATATTCCTCTTTAGGTACTGCAAACTGATGTTCTAGATTTTCTTTCTTAATTTTTCTCTTTTCTTCTTCCGCAACCTCAGTAACATAATCCTATAACATAACTGTACTAAACCGCTTCATATATTTAGTAGCTTGATTAACTGATCTTTTTTTTACGTGATTTCATAGATTTACAGACATTAACAATCAGGAAATCATCCACCGTTAATGTCTCATGTATAATATTCAGGAAACATTATTTACAAAAAGCTAACTCGCGCGGATATAAACAGACTATTTAATAAGTGAAAGAAAAATAAAGTTAAAAGAAGAGGAACAAAACCCTACTAAACATATAGCAATGAACAAAAAAAAAAAATTCAGCATGCATTATTTGCAGTAAATCATACCAGAATATACAGTCTTTTTCCAGAAATCTATTTCAGATCACTGAAAAATAACAAGTCAACTCGACATACCAAATATTTTGATATCGACGGATTATATGAGGCACCAGCAGCAGCAACTTCTACATGCGGTAATATACTAGTTATGTGCTTTACAGTTTTTGGTTCCTGTGGTAACTTCTTTTTGGTTGCTAGAAGATAGTATTCCTCCACTTTGGAAGTTTCTTTTAGTGAGCACTGTCCACCTAAAGAAAACGAAGATGAAAATTTTGCAAATATGCACACACATTACAAAATTAGAAACCATAATTTATAAAGTATGGTGTTCAAGATACCAGTGTCAAAATTTCTATTGCAACAAATTTGAAAAAATGAGCTCTCCAGAATCAGTGAGTTATAGGAGTTAATAATTAAGAAAAGGCTATAAATTTAAGAATGACTCAACAATGAAAATCAGAATGATTGAAACAGCTACAACTACACCAAATTATGCCAAATTATGAAACGAAGTCAAATTACAACTATACCAAATTATGAAACGAAGTCAAACTTCTGAATAACAAAAAGGCAAAGTTGTATAAAGTAGATCCTACGCCCATTCTAAGCTCTTGACATTCCCCCAGGAAATCTCAATAATTTCCATTTTTTGCAAAATATTGAAAAAATAACGTGCTTTTCGTGGTAACAGCTTTATCCTAATATATTAAAATATCCTCAATAAACAATCCGAAGTATTGAAACGAAGCCTAATAAACATCTATTTTCTAACTATTAAGAATCTGCACCCCAAAGGTCATAAGATTTTCGAGTTTCGATTGCTTTTGAAGAATTGGCTTTTGCGCTTCCTTCCTTCGTCGGCTTTTTCAGAAGTACCCTTCTCAGCTCTGATTTAGATACACTTTCCTTCTCGCTTACAGGTCTAAAAATAAACTACTATAAAATTTAGATGAAAAAAAAACTTTATTCGGAAACAAACTGAGGGGACAAAAATCCGGTCATCTGCTACTTATGTTTGGAAAACCTTACTTGAAAGCAACACCATGTCTCTGTTCTCGAAATCTAAACTTTATTTTACCAGCTCGTAGGTCTGGTAATAATAACAATATCCTTAAGAACTATAAATGTGAACTAACTAACTCTGTTTTCTTTAACCTCTTCATCAAAGCTGCCATCTGTCTTCTTGTTAATTTAACATTATTAGGATCAGGTTCCCTATCGACAGTAAACAGACTGTCATTATTTTGCTTCCAAGAGGAGACACCTGAAATAGCGAATTCGGCGTGTTAAAAATGAATGTTACTCATCGTAACACTACCTGGTGAAATGAAACCAATAATATTAAAAAATATCTTTTTGTGTATAAATTCTAAACTTTGCATGCCATTTCAAATTAAAGGTACTTCTAACATACCTTCTACAGAATCAGCCTGAACTTTGTGTAGGAAATCTTCTACATCATGGATTTTCGCACCTTTTTTCCAGTATTGCTTCTTGCTCCGGGAAATTCGACATTTTCGACGTTTTCCAGATGGATTTACATTACCATCAGTCATTATCTTTCGGCTATAAATCTGAAGTCTTCAAAGAAAGTTTCTGGTAACTAGTCTAAATTTTGCTTCTAAGATATTGAAATTAAACAAATAAAAACATTTTTGAGCTTTGAGAGTTTTTTTTTCATTTAATGTGGAAGTGGCTAAACCTCTGCTTTTACCTAGTACGTATTCTCGTTTATTCACCAAGTACCACTCGCTTATTCAAGCCTCCCTCATATATCGTATCAAATTATGCAATTATACGAAGCAAATCGCCTTGAGATTTTAAAATACAACGAAACTAACTACATTACGCAATGTATATGATATAGAAAATAATTTAATAATATGGTCCATCCATATTACCAATAATTGATTTGAAAATGAAGATGCTAAACACTTCAGAATTCCGGACATCTACAGTCAACCTATATAACAGTTCACTGTATGAGAAAAAAAAAAAAAAAAAAAAAAAAAAAATTGACCGAAAAACGGCCATCCAGTAACCCACGATCACAAATCCTTCCCCACAGGGCATCAAAATTTAACGGGCCTCATGCGTGGAGCGGTGCTCTAAGGGCTCGAGGAACAATGTGATCTCAGGATTTTGTTGGAGTGATTGGGATTGCCTTCGGGGTTCTTCATTATTTCTGTTTATGTTTCCTAGCTTGATCTGTTTACTCAAGGCCTTTCCCACCCGTACAGCTCATCAACAGTTACAGGGTGTTCAGACTGCTTAGAAGTATTTTATGATACACGAGTGAAAGACGGTTACAGCCATTTCCTTTCACCCTCGTCCATTGTTCCTTAGTAGTCCATACTGCTGATATTTACTTCCCTTGCGATGTTTGCTTGAGAGGATGGATGGAAAACATAACTGTTGAGTGTTATATTTTGAAATAAGACGCTTTGCTGTCGAATGATGCAAATTTCACGGGAAGTCGCAACTTTATCCACTCATACGATCAAATTGCTTCAGGGAGTTTTATCGGAGATTCTGGACAAGTTACAAACTTCTTACGTGTACCTGGGATGAGAAACATCTTTCTTTTTCGGGCAGATGTAACCGGAATGAAAAATAATTTCTGAAAAACTACTTTTAAATCCGATGTGAAATTTCCCCGTCCTGGAATGAACTACGGGATGTCCGTGTTTGGAAGGGTTACCCAAGACTTAACGAGGCTCAATTACCCGAGATTGTAGCCAGCAGTGGGGACTTCGTGGACATTCACTGCAATGTATTTGCCTTCAGTAGTAGCAGTGCATTTGCTCGTGGGTAGCTTCCACACCATGTGCCATTCCATTCATCTCATTACCGTCGCTGGAGGGCATCTATCGATCCCATCTCTCTCTCCCTATACGTCTGTCTGCATGTATCTGTCTGTGTGTCTGTGTATTTCAGTGTCACAGTAATGAATGAATGACTATCATTTCCTTCTCGATCCCTGCTACGTATTATATCTGTATGTATGTCTATCTCTGTATGTGTGTGTTGTGTGTTCCACACAATGTACATTATTCAGTTTAGTGTATGGAAAGATTTACTGTTGCTGTTTAAGTGTGTGTTTGTGTCATGTGACTGAAGCTAGCACTGCTTGGATTTCCTTTTCCGTATTGTCCATCCTGAGGCAGAGGACCATAGTCCACTCAACTAGTGCCAGTTTCCACCGGGTTTTCTCGTTACGGGTTCTCCGTTCCGCGGTGAGCGTCATCCTCTTCAAACGACAACACTCCACCCGTTCCACTTAATCATTTTCATCTGTGTAGTGATTTGTCCAGAGGAGTTTCTTCCCATCCTTTTTTTATCCCACTGATGTACGGTCTTCCACCCCATCTCTGGACCGATTAGTTCCGTCCACCCATCAATTTTTATCCATGGAGTGCAGTCTCTCTGAGCTTGGGAAGTTACTGTAGGATGCAGAACGACGTTAATGGACCACAGAGTTGGTTTTTTATAAACCTGTCATTAGATACATTGATTTACTTCACTGCTTCAATTTATTTATTGATGTATGAGAGTAAACTTTAATGAATATATTGTCAGGTAGATATTGCTGTAAGTTAAACCGGGAGTGAGTATATTTGTGACCCCGACGCTCAGTAGCCTATAGCTTTCCCTCAACGTTTTCAGAACTTAAGAAATTAAAGTTTTGAAACCTTCCTTCAGTTAGAGTTTGGAGCAAATTGAGCCTGGTATTGAGAAGATATCTGCTGAATAATGATTCTTTTCCTGACTGGGCGAATTATAACAATGCATTTGTTTTAATACATTTGGTTAATGTTGTGGGATAGGCATTCGCACATTTAAAAGAAGTAAGGTGGTTTCTTGTGGAGATGGTCTCAGTCTTATACTCGCGGAGTGGTCCCAGTATATGGTTAAGGCATGCAACCGTCCCGTAGTAATTGACAGGAACCTGTTATTGGAAAACCAAGTTACCATAGAATTTTATCGCGCTGTGTTAAGGTAACAGTTTTATTTTTCCTTATCACTATCACCATTTAATGCATGATTCAAGCAGCCTCACCCATTTTCTTCCTTTGCCAGATTCTCCTCTTCCACTCCTGCATTGGAGTGTCTCCACCCTCAAAATGGCATTGGGAGAACACATATGGGCGAAAAAAACCTGTTGAGCTAGTTCATTCTCTTACATTTACCTTTGTAAAAAGGAATGTTGTTTATTGAAATTTATCCTGATAGTCAACTGCTGCTAATCATATTGTATTTTCTTGTTTATTTCTGCTTGTATGAAATAAATTTACTGTTTTTTTACTGTGAGGGATTTATTTACAAAGCTATTTCTACGACTGGATTCAGTCAGCACAACATTATACACTTTTCAATAAAAAAACCTCTGAGGTCATTACATCCACTTCAGCACATTTTATTTAGTATCCAGTTACATCCTTCTATCCCTCTAATCATTTCACTGATTAGGCTACGTATGAATCAGAAAGATTGCCTTAAATCATTCCAAAATTTTATCTTGCCGTAATAGAAAATGTGATCGAACAATTCACAGCAGTAACATATCTAGGTACTTGGCAAAGCAATAGTTTGGTAGTTTTTTGTCTTTAGTTCTTCTAGCTACCTAATTTGGCAGGGTCGAATTACTGGAATGCAATGTCTTACCGTCGTAAATTGTTTTTGTCATGGTTCTCTTCTTACATAATATATAATTAAGGTAATTACTTATGGTATATGGCGGATGGAGAAGACGATTCAAGTCCGAATCTGTCGACTAACCTTCTTCGACAAACCCTAGTTCGCGGGAAAAAGCGAAAGATCACTTTGCATAGCATGGGTAATATTTTGCGAATTTATAAAAAATATGTATCCGCATTGTTTCCTACCATTCGATGAGTTTTTCTTCATAGCAAAAGACGTTCTAAAAAGTTAAAACTCATTTACCAATGTTTGCTTACCTTTTCTGCTTATGGCAGCTTTATTTTCAATATAAATCGTCTGTGTTGTACAATCACTTTTATAATTTTGAAATTTTGTTCTATCGTCGAGGTTGTGACAACTTTTGACATCGTTATTTAGTTTGTACATTAAATTTTCGCGAATTTATAGTTCTGCGACGTCGAAACAGTGGGCAAGCAGATCCTGCAGAACCGCCGACAGTGCAGACGTCAACGCCAGTGAGTAGTTCGCTTTCCTACTTTCAGTCAGTACCGATACAAACTGATATCGCCGATATGGCTGCAAGGAAAAGGTAATTCATACGTTAAATGACGTAGTGTATGAATATTTATTATGATAGAATGATTTCTGACTATAATTTCAGACAGAAATCATCCATCTTTAATTTCAAAACTTGTGTTTTTTTAATATGGATCTCACTGACGAAGATCCATTGTGCTAAAACAAAAAAAAAGCGGTTAGCATTGGATGCAATACATTTGAAAAAAAAACTGTACTGTTAATATATAGAAATATGAATCGCTTCCATTCTGAATTATTGTGGACTTAAGGTAGCCTTATCGTTTTTCTCTCTAAAAGTTTTGTTTGTGAGTAGGTTTTCATCTCCAAAATTATGTCGCAGATCTACAGATTGTTTTAAAGTTGTTCCATTTGATGGAATCTAAATTTCTAGGTATGAATTGCGCCGTCGCCGATCTCTTCAACACATCGAAGGGGATGGTTGCGCTACGAGTAGCATGACTGCAACAGCCGATGAGGTGACAACTTTTTTCCTTAAACCAAAAGGGTATAACAGATGTGAGTAGCCATTTGTGACTTACTATTAATGGTTTGCACAAGTTGTCTTTTTCGTAATTTCCGTCCAGCGACACACGGAATCGCAATAGATCAAGCTTTAGTCAGAGACGTAGACTACAACTTGGAGATCACTGCATGTCAGTGACACATTTGATATTAAATTGCTCAGCCTAGAAATTCCTCGAAGAATTTTTCGATATATCCCTGTTTTGTTTTGATCTAAACCTGTTCATTTGCCATTGGTGGAAGTGAATAATTGGAAAAACTGACGTGGAAGAAAGGATTTTCTCTTTTACTTTTTTTGACTTACTCTTAGGATTGAATTTTCCAACTTATAATAGAAAAAAGGTTTTTTGCCTGGAAAGCCCACTCAAGTTCGACTAATTTTGCAAAAAATTTTACAATTCATTTAGAATAAACTCATCATACCGTAGATATTAAAAAAAAATTGACGAGCCGAAACTTAGAGCAGTAATATACATTTATTTTTCGAACCCTGCCAATCTCACTTCCCTTTTTCCTTTTTAAAATATAAGCTCATGCCTTTTAATGGATTCTGTTAAGAAAAGATTAAATTGGGTTCAAAGTCTAGATATCAAGCAAGCAAATATGGTATCGATCCAAGGTGCTTTTGTCTAGGAGGATTCGTTGAAAGATCGCTTACGTGGAACATGAGAGTACTGAAGTGTCCTCAGCTTGCTACATCAATTGGTATAAGGAGTAATTTAAAAAATGAGTAGTGCTTCTCAATTTTCGTGTTGTCTTTCTTTATCTTAGCGAAACATATTAAACAAATGATAGTCTTGTGTTGCTTGACTTAGGCTTAAATTCTAATTTATAAACCAGGCGATTATAACATCGTAGCCATTTTGCTTTAAATAGGTATATGTGAAGCAATTGAAAAGAGCCAATGGATGAGAGGGTTAGAACATGCTGTCACTAAAGTTTACGCCTTAGTTATAAAGCCGATTGGAAGACTTTTTGAATTTTTTTTTTCTTTTTTTTCCTTTTCCAATCAAGTTCAAGGAACATTTTACATCAAAGTGCTAAATCACGAACGCAGCTTCCGCTGCATTTTAAGAGAGTAATTGGTTTGCAGGACAACTTTGGTTTTTCTAGAATACCATGCTTCTTTCACTTAATGCGCGCTGTAAAATCGAAGTCTCTGAGCAGCGATTGTAATTTTCTTGTAGTAGAAGGGAAACAATTGAAAATATTCTTTGTTACTTTAGATTATCTCAAAACTTTATCTTTTATGGAGGAGGGACGGACGGGGAATTGGGATATTGTGAAAAGACGATGTCCCAATTAAAAAAAAAAGGCAGTACTGCAAAAGTGAAGTAGGTATTTTTTGTTATCAATTCTGTCATTCATATAAGTTTAATATTTACATACACTTTCTGTATTTTATGCAGATGTTTCATTCGTTTCTCACTTCTTCGTTATCATTTCAGTCATATCTGTTCCTCTTTTCTGCATACTTGCAGGAATAAAAGAATAGGAACAATCTACTTGCCTAGACCTAAGACAGGTGACTTTTTCATAGTTCTCATTTCTCTCCCGAAATTCACATCTTCACTTCTCCATTTTATTGATGTTAAACAAGAAGTTTGGGGAACTGTGGCAGAACCAGGCCGCAATAGTTTCCAGTAACCGATGCATCGGTATAAAATATTTTTTTTAACCGAGGGAGATGGATTTAGTGTTCATAAATCTGAAATTATTGTTTGCCATTAGAAGTACAGTCAGCAGCAATAGTAAATAGTTGGTCTTGGAAGCCGAGATCCAGATGTTCCTTTGTCTTTTCACTAGGAGTACACTTATGAGTAATATTGCTGATTACATTAGAGGTGGTAGGGTATAAGCTTTACATCATATTGCAGCGCAGTGAATTTTCTTTTCATAACTAGAATGAGACATGCAGTATCTAGTCTTCTTAATGCCTGTTTATAAACTCTTCCATATGGAGCCATTTTAAATAATCTGGCATCCACTCGATTATTCAGTTAACCTAAAGTATCACTTGTAGTTGCCAAATTATTTCTAGACAGTTCTTTTTTTTTTTTTTATGTATACATATAACGTCTAGACAAAAGTGGAGACTGAATCATAACAATCTTGTCTACTTCAGTCTATTTTTTGAAACTATGGTATATCTATCTCTGCTACGTAAATGAAATAACCCTAAAAGAAACGGGTTTTTTTCCTATTTCTCTCCAACCGATTCGTCAGAATCTCGTTTTCATATTTTGTGAGGAAATTCATTCTTTTTATAGAGATCAGTTGGACCATTACATAAACGAATAAGGGATGATCCATTGACCGAAGCGCAAAGCAGGTATATCACGATTGTTTCAGTTTTTTAGAGAAAATATTGAATATTGGACACGATCGCATATCAATGAGCAAAAGAATGAATCTTAATAAGATCGGTTTAGAAAGTTTTCAAGAGAAATAAAATTTGTAAGCATGTTTAGATTTAGCAGGTGTAGAGATGGATCTCAAGATTCACTTCTATATTTTTTAATGAAAAGATCAGGGAGTGCATGCAGCAAATGCAGATTTTTTCTTTGTGAACAATTTTTTTTTTTTTTTGCGACTTTTTAGCAAAGTTCAAGATTTTATATTCATTATAAATGAATTGTAAATAAAGGATGCTCTAGTTATTTAGTTATAGTCTTTTGAAATATTTTTAATTTGTGATCTTAAAAGTTTTTTTTAGCTTGGATCTATCTTCAGAACGTTATTCGTCTAATTCTTCGATTGATGTTTTACCAGATGAGATTTTTATGAAAGTTCGTATATATTTAACTTTGTTTATGAATTCAATATTGTAGATCTTGTTCATATTTTCAATGCAAAAGTTTAATGCATCATTTTATATAGATACTGCATCTAAAAAATAGGATCGTGTTTATTTTTTAGATTTATTCATATCTTTACGAAAGGGATCTCCTGACATGTTCTGCTGTGTCGCGTCGTTTTTACCGCATGTCAAATGATTTAAATTTGTGGTAAGTTTCGGTACTATTTTTTAAAAAGATTCTTTTCAACTCATGAGTTTTTAAAGTTTGGAGAATCTTACTTTTCACATTTCTTATTTAGCACTCAGGTAGTTCAAAAAATCCAATCTGATGCACGCAGCAAATAGTTTGGCTTGTTTAAAAAATACCCATATAAAATGATAAGCATTAAAAAAATAGTCTGCAAGAGATAACTCATTAAAGGAAGTTATGCATAACCACTTTTATGGTTTTAACCTGATGTGTAATAAGATTGTATTATAAAATTTATGTCATTAGGGTATCAGAAAAATCATAGCATGACTTTAGTGAAAATGATGCATCCTCCTATTGAAAGTTGCTATTTAAGGGAACTAGTCTTCTGCTAGTACGCTTCATTGCCTTGTTCTCATGTTCAGAGCCTTCCACCACACTTTATCCTAGAAAATGTTCCATCTTGTTTCAGTAAAGGATCTGTGCCTGAATGTGTGGAGATGTGTGAAATTTATCTAATGACATATATTGTTATACTTTTACATGGAAAATTTTCTTAGGAAGGTGCTCTATCAAGGAGCCTTTGAATATCGAATACCTCTTTACCATCCTGAACCACGAAAATTCGAATTTCGGGAAGTGGGTCGCTGGAGGGATGTTGTGAATCCATGGAAAGAAAGCTTTCGTCAATTGGTATGTCTCGATAAAACTGTAACAGATTGAAGTTTAGGATTTTTTTTTATTATTATCGGAATCTGCCTTCTAATAATCATTATAGCTTATTTTGATTTACAGTGATGAATTTTTTTCAGCGTCGAGGTGTTCACGTTAGGCTCGGTTTTGCTCATATCTATGAAGGTCACAGTGGACGCAACATATTGCATTTTAAAAATCTCACTGACGCAATCGAACACTGTGAACAACTTCCCAATGAAATAGAAAAACTAATTTTCCTACACGAGGGAATGTATACTTCGACTCAGTTTGTAGTCGATACACCATTGCAGATCATCGGAGCAGGTTTTTTTTCTTTCACTTTCATTGGAAACAGTTGAATTGTAGTTACTATTAACATAGGCTTTTTTATCGCATGCGTTATAAGATTAATTTTGGTCTAATTTTTTCCTTATTTAATTCATGCTCTATCCGGTCTCCCGACATCTATGTTTGAAAGTGATGGTTAAGAATGCATGTATCTGCATACAGGGCTACTACAAATTATCACCATAAAATTACTATAGTGAACTGTATGTTACCCAACCTTGGGACACATTCTTCCCATCCACTTGACTTCATGGCTCCTGTCTGATTAGAGGAATGCAAGAGAAATGGAATGACGACCAAAACGTTGCGATCGTGTTTGAAATAAATTTGTGACGATCCATTTTCTGGAAACTGTTGCACAGGTTGCGAACTCTCTTTGCATTGGGAAGAAGTTGTGGCTCTGGTTTTATGGCTTAATTTACCTGATTTATTTGGTGTTGCAGGTTCGTCACGCAGTTTCCAAGATTCAGTTATCATTGACAGCAATAATGGAACAACGGTGACGTTTGTTGAAGGTTCAGAATATGCATATCTTGGCTTTTGTACAGTGAGATATATCGAACCACCCCTGGATCCAATGCGTGTAGGAAACACACAGCACCTTTGTTCCGCTTTGGTTGTTAATGCTTATGCTAGTCCACTGATTGAGCACTGCAGTTTTTCATCAACCTGTTCTGGTTTGTATTATGCTTTGAGTTTTTGCATAATTCCTCATATTAATTGTCACGTTAGCGACTTCAGTTTATTCGGGTAGTGCGAAACTTTTATTATAAAATCCTAAGGTAGGAACGGAAAATCCTTGAAAATTCTTATGTAGATGAATTTATCCATTCCACATTTGATTTTTGTGAACTTCACTCACTNNTTTTTTTTCTTTTTTTCCTGCTAGTTACAAATTCAGAAATTATTTTGAAGTTAATTACTGGGAGGTTTTGTATGTTTATCAACTGCTTACGTGAAGATATAGTAATATAATGGTAAAGTGAGTGGTTTTAGAATTGAAATTATTAAATTTCATTTAGGAATTCTAAGGATAGTCTTGTGTTGTACTAATATGCAAGAAATCTTTCTAAAGTAAAATTTGAAAAAGTCAATGATTACGGTATAGAAGTTGTCATTATGATTATTCGATATTCCTTGTTAAAAATGTATGTTCTGCGAAATCTTTGAAGACTGAATAGTCATATGTTTCAGGGGGTGCCACAGTTTGCGTCAAGCATGAAGGGGCGAACCCATACATAAAAAATTGCTCTATATGTGGCTCAGATAATGTTGGAATTTACATTACTGACAACGCTACGGGAACATATGAGGACTGCGAGATTGCTCGTAACACATTAGCTGGTGTTTGGGTAAAGAATAAAGCAAATCCTTACTTCCGACGTTGCCATATTCATGATGGTCGCGACGTTGGCGTCTTCACTTTTGAACATGGAATGGTTTGTTTATCCACGTTTAAATCGATTTAGATATCAATCGAACTATGGTTGAGCACCTTAACAACTAAGCTCTATCGGAATGTCTTCCATTTTGCCTGGAAGACATTCAGTTGTTAAGTGGAGCTTTATCAGCTTGTTGGCAAATTTAAATTGGGCTACCTCTAGGAACTATGGGATAATGAGGGTACTTTTGGATTGATTGAGATCTCAAAAGTAATGTAATTCATAAGTTTGATAATCGCAGTAATAATTTAGTTTCTTAATTTAGAAGTGTGATCTCTTATTTGTATTTATTCAGGGTTACTTCGAAAAATGCGATATTCACAGTAACCGTATATCAGGAATTGAAGTAAAGAATCAAGCTAATCCAACTGTTGTTCGTTGTGATATTCATCATGGCCAAACTGGTGGCATTTATATACACGAAAAAGGTTGTTCTGTGCTTTCTATTTTAATCTGATGGGTTTTCGCTGTGAGTAAACTGTAGGCACGATGTCTGCATTGTGTAAGAGATTTTGCACTGGAATTAGAGGAAAAGATAGTTTTTAAGGTTCCTAGAGTTACATGTTTTGCCTAAACACGTTTGATAAATTTTTTTGATTCGGTTTCGTATCTGCACTGTTTTCTTACTTTACATATGTTATGTTTGCATAGATTGAAAATAAATTTATCCTAGGACGTGGTCAGTTCATTGAAAATCGAATATTTTCGAATCAGTTCGCTGGCATTTGGATAACGTCACAGTCTGATCCGACTGTGCGAAAAAATGAGATTTTTTCGGGTCAGCAAGGAGGTGTTTACGTGTTTGGCGAAGGACGTGGTCTTATTGAACAAAACAACATTTATCAAAATAATCTAGCTGGGATTCAGATACGTACCGGTTCCGATCCAATTGTCAGACTCAACAAGATACACAGTGGATATCACGGCGGTATATATGTGGTAGCTTTTTTAATTCATCGTAGTGACTTTGATCGATAAAGAATACTTTTATTAAGGATGAGAGAGTTTATTTTCTGATTAAAATGAGAAGTTGTAACTATACTGGTGTATTCATAAAATGAATCTAATTTCTGCTGGAAATGGTTAAAGTAATGCTCACTGATAGCTTTTCATGAAGTAATTTAGCTAGTGTTATTGTCATTGTTTAATGAAATAAGACGGTTACAAAGGTTACAAAGATTCTTATTAGTATCATTAGTTTTTATCCACTATGGAACAGATTCTTTTGTGTAGCATTTTGAAGGAATTGAGAATTTTTTTTTATGTAAAGGAGAAAGGGGGAGGGAGGAAGAAAGAATAAAGGATTCAGTTATTTGATTATCTAAAATTTTGAAATTTGATTGTCTATGTCCATACGATAGGATGGGAAGAACCATCGAAACTGACATTATTAAAGGTCGGGTTATCTATCAATTTCGCAATGCTTTAATGACCATCAAGGGAAAAAAAAGTAGTTTGTGGAAAAGGGATGATATATGAAGTGGCAGTGGGTCGTTTTATTGCTGCAAACTTTTCCTGTATAGATTCATAAATTTCGTAAGTTATTTATGTTTGACCTATTTCATTAGTGGCATGTCATTTCAAAATTACTACCAGTACAACTAGTTTTGCAGCATGAAAAAGGAAGAGGATTGATAGAAGAAAATGAAGTTTACGGAAACGCACTTGCTGGTATTTGGGTGACAACCGGCTCTTGTCCAATACTGCGGAAAAATCGTATACATTCCGGCAAACAAGTATCACTTCTTTATTTATACAAGGAGGAGTAATATCTTTTCAGATATTTGTGAAATACTGAAAACTAACGCCAGGGATTTTACGGAAGAATAACTTCATTTAGTGTGACTAATATTTCTGGAGTGTTATAAACATATCTCTTTTAGTAATATCACTAATGAGTTGTTCGTATTAATTCAATATAATGAATTTAAGTTGGTTTGTTCATTCCATTCTCTTTGTGTTTGTTTACCTTTTATGTACTCATCTTTTTTTTGAAACTCACTAAAATTTACAGGTTGGCGTTTATTTTTATGATAATGGACATGGTTTATTGGAAGAGAATGATATCTTCAATCACCTGTATTCTGGTGTACAAATAAGGTTCCTTTTGTTGTTCATAATGTCTTGTTTCTTTATGAGCTTATTTTTAATTGCTTCATCTGCAGCGACTTACTGTTGTTCTTTGAAAATTTTGTGGTTAATTGAAGTATTCTCTATTCTGATTTCACCAATTTTGTTCTCTAAGATATTTGATATTGACTTACTGGAAAAATATTGTTGATATGGATTCTGATTTCAAATGATATTTATTTATTTAAGGGTAAAGAGAGGAAATTTGTTTTTATAATGTCTCTGAAGCACACATCTTTTTTTTTTTTGCAGGACAGGTTCGAATCCCAAAATAACTCGTAATAAAATTTGGGGTGGCCAGAATGGTGGTGTGTTAGTGTACAACTGTGGAAAAGGTGTTCTGGAAGATAATGAAATTTTCGATAATGCCATGGCAGGTGTATGGATTAAAACAGAAAGTAATCCCGTCCTTCGACGTAATAAAATTTATGATGGACGTGATGGAGGGATATGTATATTCAACAAGGTTAATATTAATATAATTTGGCCAAAGATAAGACAAAGCTTATCACTGGCATGTTTTTTAAAATGTTTTCTAAAATATTCGGTAACTTTTATTCTTGGCATGTCTGTTTGAAATCTCCAAAACTCGAGGTAAAGCGCTACGGAATTGTCGTAATGTTAAGCTAATTTATTGCACAGAGATTTACTTTGACGGCTTAGCTTTAATTCTGTGTATAAATGTTTATTCGTCCTACAGTTCATTAATAATGTACTGACTAATAAAAGCTAATCACTTATTTATAAAAGTTGAGTTTTTATTTCAGGGTCGTGGTTTGCTAGAAGACAACGAGATATATCGTAATGCACAGGCTGGCGTTCTGATATCAACGGATTCAAATCCCATCCTTCGACGAAATCGGATTTACAAAGGACGTGCTGCGGGGATAGAAATTACAAATGGTGCTACAGCAACATTGGAAGGGAATCATTTGTTTCAAAATGAATTCGGAGGTTTGTTTGAATTAGTGCTAAGCGTGTCACTCTCTACAATAGTAGCTCTTCTCATAAAATCATTATCAGCTCTACCATTCATGTATTGTAATTTATAGTCGTTGGGTGACTGGTGTGCATCTTTACAGGCTTGTGCTTAGCAAGTGATGTTCGTCCAATAATGCGTGACAATCTTATTTACGATAACCATAATGCCGTTGATCGGACGATTGCTAAGGGACATTGTCTTTTCAAAATAAGCTCTTGCACTTCATTCCCAATGCATGATTTTTACCGGTACTTTTTTAATATTTCAATTTATTTTAGAGTTTTTTCTTAAAGTGGTGTTTATGGTGTTTTGCGTCAGTTCGAGATATATGATAGCGTTTTTGAAACAAATTGATATACTGACATTTTACTGTGCCATTTCTTAGAAGAATGTTAGAAGGATTGTTTCTTTCATTGCATTGCGGTTCCTGTTTTGAATTACAAATAAGGGTGCACTTGACTGCAAACCGCCGGAAATATCCAAGAAAAGAAAGTTCATGGGTAATTTATGCAACATCCACTCATAATAACACCTAGGTGACTTCATCTAAAGCTCACATGGTGCAGAAGCTGTCGATATGAATAAATTTATAGATGTATAAGCTGCAACACAACAGATCGTAATGCAATTTGTGTCAATTGCATCAAATCATGTCATAAAGGACATAATGTAGAATTTGTTCGTCACGATCGGTTAGTTTTTTCGTGTTTCCGTTACAAGTTGCTGCAACGGTTACTTCATAAAAAGTTGCTCTGTTCGTCGATTCGAATATCTCGCTGCCAGTTTACTTGCCCACTTGATGAAATTCTGAGTTACCCCAGTTCTTAAAATGGTCTTTTGTGATATAATTGATTAGGCTGAAACAGAGTCCACTTTTTGCGTTTTTTCGTTTGTTTGTTTGCCCAACATTATTTCTTTCTATCAAGTAGCAGCTGAGAATATTGTAATTTTTGGTCATTTCTTTTTTTGAAAGTATGTTGTCATATTTCATTTTTCAGTTTCTTTTGTGATTGCGGTGCTGGATCACTGGATAGGCAGTGTACACTGCAGTCCGAAACTCGCGACAATGATACAGTATATGATTCGGCTACACCCACAGAATCTGAGACGACATAATGTTCACACCAGTGGTACCAAATGTCGGATGCCGCGGGTAATTTCTCTAATGACCGGGTACTTATAAAACGGATAATTGCTTCTGTTTCCTGTTTTTCTCAATTTCTGTTTACAGCTATTTAAAAAAATCCCACACCCTAGCTTTGGACTAAAATAGAATGTAGTGGTAAGATAAAGATTTTGTGTGACAGATATTTTAATTAGCCTAACCAGTTTAATTTTTTAAATCATTCGTTGAACTGCGATTCAAGATTTTTATAATTATCTAATTTTAACATAACCGGAGCTTTTCTTTAAAGTGGGCTGATAAGGATATTTTTTTTTGCCTTTTGATTATTTAAGCCTTTTCCTTATTTGAAATTTTCTTGGTATTTGGCTTCGGAAGATTCGCCTTCTGTTCTTGGGCTTCAAACTTATCCTGCCAATAAGCTGTTCATTAGATTTCTTTGCATATTTCGTCGATTTAGTTTCTCTCTTCTCCCTCCCCCACCAATTTTTTACTTTTTGTGTATGGTATTTCAGTTCGTAAGTTATTAGTGAACAAGCTCAGCGTTTGCTTCAGTGATCAGTTTTGGAAGACGGATATTTTTCTGTAAATAAAAATCATTATGGGTATTGAAAAGGATGGACATTTTTTTAATAAAATCCTAACTCTGGAAAAGTCATTCTTTTTTCCTAATTTCTATTAAAATTTCCTTTTAAAGGTTACGAATGAAATCCTGAATTACTTATTTCCCTCATTTTCTCTGTAAAATGCTTTCATATATATTTATGAGCTCCGAAAATGAATAGAGAACTTCGATTAGGCGCTGCAAATACTACTGACAATTTTGCTTCACTTTCTTTTTTTTTAAATGGATGTCCTCTAATTAAGCTTTTATCGTATTAATCCGATTGTATTATAAATATTTGCTCTTACAATTTTCACTGTAAAATGCTTTGGTACTTATATTGTTTTTCAGTATTATATGAAAATCTGGTCTTAAGAATCTCTTTCGCGTAAGCGTTGTTCCATTCGTTCCTCAAACATTCATACCACAAGGATTATTTGTCACTTTGTTTTGATTTTATTTTTTAATTAAAGTTTGAATCTGAAAGCAATTGTTGACCGATATAAAGTGTTATTTGTTCTGGTTTGTACATGTCATATATTTTCGTGTTCGTGAAGTTTTTTTGCATATTTTTCACTTTTGCAATCGTTTTTGTAGTAAGGGTAGTAATTTTTCGATAAATTATATACAAAAAAAAGAAGTGTTGAATACTCACTGGTGTTAACAGCGTCCCAATGATACGGTTCGATGCCCGAATTGAAAAGAAAAAAACGCATTTTTAACTGTTATTTTGCAGGAGTTGAGAAGCCCATTTTTGGCTTATGTTAAATAGTAAGAAATATTATAGTCAGCGGAAGATTGGTTGCTGCAAAACAGTATTTTGGTTTTCCTTTGAAGTGGTCTTTCATTCAGGCAGAAGGAGCAGTAAAAGTGTGAAAATGGTTCTGCTTATGAAGTGCCTTATTTAAAGAGAGTTTTAGTTAAAAACTTAATATGAAGTAATTTGTATATATGCATTCATTCAGTTGTGAAGATTTTCTTTCGCTTTTTGCTGAAAGGTATGAAGTTATGACTCTGACGACATAAAGCTGTAGCCATGAACAGGAACTGTGATGTTACATTCTTACTCTGCACTTTTTTTTTTTTTTACTGTGAGACCATAGATTTCTAGGCAAATATGTTTCAATAGTATCTAACTGCGATTGTTGAAGGTTGTGCTATTTTCTTGGTGGGCATATTTAGCAAGGCGAATCATGGTTACATAGGTTCATTGAAGGGTAAATAGTTATAAGTTAGGACGCAGTGACTTGCTTCTGGTACCAAGCGCTTGCATCGATCCAGGATATTGGTTTTCATATCAAGGTTGCAACGTTTTCCGTATTAAAAAGTTGAATTTGGATCTCTTGTTTCACTTGAATTTGTGAAATCATTAGAAAAGAACGTGTACAAGTTACTTCAATTATATATAACAGGAGAACATTGAATGCGAGGCATTGGGACTGACGAAATCTGTCTCTGATAATTTCTAACAGAGCTAATTATCAACTAGTAGTTGGTGTTAAATTATTTGGTCTATTAAATTTTTCTTTGGGCGCAGATAGCTCTCGCTCTCACTGAAGCGACGATCTGTCTCTAATATATATAAAAGCACTATGGCCTTATCACCGCAGGTTGTGTATTCAGACCAGTGTTTGGTACTTCAGGGTGTTATTCAGACCGGTGTTTGATACTAAGATTACAAAATCCTATGAGCTAAAATAATTATGTGATGGACAGAAACCGTCTCAATTTATAGAATGCCTGACCGTGACGTCTAACGAATTAGTACGCCTAAAAATTATGTTGTAATCATGAGTAAAACTGAAGTATCGGAAATTTTCTCTAGTCTCTGTAAGTTACGTGATCGTAAAGTATTTTGTCTGCTGATTATTCATGCTATGGCTCATTTTAGTATGATTATTGTCTGATGGTTTTATCATTTGCTTATCGCGGATCTCCAAGTGATACGCGGACCTTTTCATTCAATGATAGAAAGAGCAAAAACTGGGGCATAATGTGACCCAGTCATCCTAACCGTTACCTCTGCCACTTCGTCAACAATTAGACCCGATGGGGTCCATGCTACCAATTTACAGTTTATCGATTTCCAATGTTATCATCGGGTTGGTCCAAATTATGATTGTATAGTTTTCTGTATATTAGCATATTTTGAGCTGACACAGTGTTGTTAAGATGCTTCAGCTTACTTCGCACTCTTACTTCAGGTTCATTTAGGTACTAATCTTAAGCCTCAACAGTAAAACTCCTCGTGCATTGTTATTCTCTAGCCAGATTTATCATCCACTTCACTCTTTTCATCTTTGTTATTGTATGATATTGCTGTTTTAACATGTGATGTTAACATTTAACTAAAATGAACTGAACTATTGCAGCTGTTAACTGATTAATAATTACGCATGTTCATTCGCTTATCATAATTTTCCTATCATTTTCGTCTCATCACCAAGCGTCTGCTGCACCATTTAGTTACAACAAAATTTTCCTATTTGTCGAACTTTAAAAGCTATTCGACGATACGTACCAATCAACAAAATCATCTTGAAACGTTTATTTCAGTTACAGTTGCTTCCATTAAATCGGTAATTGTTTGCCGATTTCAGTTCTGTCTTAAAGTGGCAGATCCGTGCGTAATTGGTTCGTTTGCTTATAAATTTTAAATTCCAAAATTGATTATGTACAACTGATAACGAATGTTTAGCAAGCAAGGACAAGTCTGTTCCTATTATAATCGTTATCTATTGTTCATGATCAGTTTTCGAATTTTTCAGTGGATGTTTTTTTCCTGTCCGTTTTCTTATATATCACACATTCGTTTGTTATTGCAGATTGTGATTTTGACTGTTAACGTGAGCGTCGATCAATTTGTTGTAAATGTCAGTAGCTAACCAATTTGTTGGTACTTGGACATTCGTTGATTCCGAAAACTTTGATGCATACCTGAAACACATACGTACGTATATATGAAAGTTTAGCTTGCTATTTTTATTTGGCGTGATAAGATGATGGTTGTCAAACAAAGTTTATAGGAATCTAGTGGTTTATTTCAATTAAATTCTCTTGACTTCTCGAAGCTTCTGGTTCATATCAACCACCTTTTTTGCAGGTGTTGGATTGATAATGCGAAGTATAGCTAAAAGTCTCAAGCCAACATTGACATTTTCCGTGGATGGCAATAAATGGAAAATTGTTAGTGAATCGAGTTTCAAAAAATATATTTGGGAATTTGAATTGGGTGAAGAATTCATTGAGACAACACCTGACGGGCGACAAGTGAAGGTGGATCATTTATTTAATTTTTACTCGGTTACTGACTAATTCACTGGTTGCTCAATGACTTAATTACTCATTATTATTTCAAGATGTCATACAAATTCTTGCTATTTCTTCTTGGTTATTAAGAGAACAGTTAATCATTCATTCAAAATCGTTTTTGAATAATGGTTGAAGCTGAAAGGACTAATCGAGAATATTTGAGATACAAATTCACAGTTACAATGTGACGCGTGATATTTAATTTAACAGATAAATTCACTATAGATTGAGTAGATCAGAAGAATTTAATTAATTTCATGGAAATTCAGTTTTGTTTTGAGTAATGATGTTACAGAGTAAATTCTTTCTGGAAGGAGAGGTATTGGTTCAACTCGAAAATGCCATCAAGCCAGAAGATAAGAGTACTAGGTTTGAGCGTTACATTGACGAGCAAGGTCGATTAATTATTGTGAGTCAGATTACCATGATGTTCCTTCTCTGTAAATCCCTTACATTTAACAACTTTTTAGTTTTGCTGCTAATTGATTTTTAGTTGGAAGTTTACCTTTTGAAATAGGAGTATTTTAGTTAAGTAAATCGGAAAAAATATTTTCCAGCTGGCAATTTTAGAAATTGAAAACATATTCAAAAAATTAGGTCATCCTTATAGGAAGAAAGTTTCTTTGCTAATCGCCAACTTAAAAATCATGCTGGTAAAATGCTGGGTGAATATTGCATGTTGAAAAAAATTCACTAACTAAATCTAACAGTTTAGTTACCGAAATATATGGATTGCATAAGAATAAGTTTAAGTAAGAAATCTAGTTATGAAATAAATTTGACAGGGTAATGCATTTTAATAAATTTTTCAGATGTGTGACTCTGAGGGTGTCGTTGCAAAACGCGTGTACAAAAGAGCAGAATAGAATGACCAGTGATTAGATAGAATCACGAAAAGCTCTTTTCGAAGAACTTTGATCAAAAATTCAGTTCTAGCAAGATTTATTCTTTTTTGGGTCTTTGTATTTGTTTCAAAGACTGAATTAATACTTCAAATATACTGTATAATACAGTACTTCATCCATATATGTACCTGTTTACTGTGCATGAAAGCGCAGCTGTTTTTCATTGTTATAAATCTATTTGTTGGATCTATGCAATTGATCCTTACATTTGAAACATTTTTGCTCCTTGTTATGTATCGCAGAAAATTTAACAATGAGATGTGACGGTGTAATAAGCAAACAAACACTTTATGAAACATGGAATATGGGTAAAACGGATAATATTTCGTTATGATAAAGGAGACATCCTTACCATGTTCAGATTAGTCAAATTTTCCAAACAGCGTTAGATTTGAATTTAGTGTTGACAGTCAAGGATAACCAAAGTCAATAATTAAGGAGTCGATAAAATTGTTTGCTTCCCCTCAGAATAGAATAGGTTCCAAATCATGTTTGCATTTGAGAGACAACTTCAAAAGGGAGCACCCGGATTTGAACCAGGGACCTCTCGATCTGCAGTCGAATGCTCTGCCACTGAGCTATGCCCCCACAACGTCTCACATCAATTCGCATAATAAATTGAACGGTGAAATTCGAGAGACTTGAAAATTTTTGATTCTGATCGGTAGTTTACATTTATAAGAAGAAATGGAAGGTTAATTGACTGACACTCACATAGTTACTGTACCAGGACGTAGTCTGTGTTAGGTTTTTAATGGAATTAAATAAGTTTGAGGCAACAACTATGTTAGGTTTTTTTGATGTTTACAATTCAGGCAAATTAAAAACATGAAGCACATTATTAGTCTGATTAAACGACGATACCCTTGAAGTGTCAAATAGAGTTATTTGTTAATGGAATTAAATAAGTTTAAGGCAACAACTCTATCTAGCGCAAATTATTGCAGAAGATTTGACGATGCCAATAACAGGTCACTGAAAAGTTCTTAAAATGCGAAAGCTGTTATAAAGCAATGCATTACGTTAATATACGGTATAAAAATTTATCCAAGGATTTTCGTAAAATTTTAAAGACAATAATTGCCTACCAACATGCAAATCCTTATAGGAACAAGTCACGAAACAAACAAATGACATGGGTAGGAAAATAGAGAAAAAACCATTTTCTGGAATAAGTTTCTGAAAAGAAATAAACGCTGGCAAACAAAGAAGTAAGCTCATTTATTTTTGCATTATTTAAAAATTAAATTATTCGAAAAGAATAACATCAAGCAAAAATTCTATTTTAATAAAACAAAAAGTATTCACAAGAGTTATTGGTATTAACTGGTTAGGACAATCCTCAATTTATGTCATCAGCAGTATTGAACTAATACAATTCAATCAAAAGTACAATTAAAAAGAACACACTGGCTACTCCAGACAGTAAAAGTGAAAGTTAGTTGCTTACACGTAGAGAATTTAGATTTCTTGCAATAATGTTAGCCAAATTATTCCTCTTGAAATGAAGTATTAACCTCTTAAAAGTCTCTGAAAAGCTTACCTGGCAAAGATATGTTTGTAGGGAATGAAAGAAGTAGCTAAGTTGCTAGTACTTTATAAGGTTCTCGGAATATATCAGCGAGACTCGTTGACAATCATTTTGAGCAAAATGCACTGAAACTCAACAAATTCAGGAAAGTTGACTAATTGCTTTCATGCGGAATCATGAATTAAAGGATCTATAAGATGCGGTGCTATCCTCATCGATATATTTCCATGAAGTCCAATCAGCCCCTACTGGTGGCTTTGCCGGAAAATCTTCAGCTACTTCATCAGCCTTATTATGTTGTCTTCTGAAGCAGCAAATGACACCAATGACTATAACAAACAGTATTGTCGCGACGGTCAATATACTCATTGCAAGCAACTGTTCCGAACGACGACTATCTTCATTTATCTGGAATAAGATCCTTCTCATAGGCTAAACTCATAGATTTTGATTCATTTAGGTACTTCTTGGCTAGAAAATTCATATCAAATAAGTGAATTGTAGGGACTAATTAAAACATTTAATAGTAAGACATCACATGGAAAGCGATTAAAGCGATTGTTACTTTAAAAGGTACAACTTCTCAGTCAATTAGTATTTTCTTGTAATTTTAAGTCTCTAGTAAAGATTGCCCAAAGTTCTCGATAGAATTATTTCGATGATTTTTATTTTTATAAACAAGTATCTCAATTATCGAGTCACATTTCAAAGTAATAAAACAAAGTCCCTTCATAATAGCAGCCTAAAAATCTTTAAGTTATCCGCAAGAGTTCACTCGACATTGCACGATATAAAGTATTAAATAGCGGTAAGAAAGTGAATTCATCGTGAAATAAGTTTGGACTTACTAACTTACGAATTGTGCTTTGGATTTTTGTGCAGTCATCGCAGGTTGCTAAATTGCTGCAATCCGGAATGTGTTAGTGTGCAAATGATAAAAGGGCTAACTTTTTTTTGATGATTCCAAACACAGAAGGCACTATTTTTACTTGTACGAATGAAGGGGCACTGAGGATCGGCACAAAGAGGTCGTTCTAGAGAAAAACTAAAGTTCTGCGATCGATCCGGAAATCTAGTTAGCATAGCATTCCATACTGCTATGTGAAGCAAGGATAAACCACGTGCTGAGAAGTGTACGCAATCATGGCCAAACAAAGACAAGTCCATCCTGTGCATGGTGATTAAAGTTTTAACGAAGTGCGATTGTCAAAATACCTAATCGATTAACTGATTAAATGCTAACTAAGATAAAATAGATGTATGAAAATATTGACTTTAGATTGATCTCCACTTAGACAGATCATTGCTGCAATAAGACGCGGCGTTAATGTGTCGTACGTAAGACACCAAAAAAGAAAGAGTGCTTCATTTTTGCTGCACAACATGGACAAATTAGTTGAAGATAAAACTCACTGATTAGAGCCAGGTAATAGAGGTAATGAGGCATCCTTCATAAGCGGTAGAACTTGCACGGTAAACAATGAAGTTTGAAAATGCAATTCACAAATTCTTTCAACCTTAAATTTTCATGTGTAATGAAAGTCCTATATCCATTAACATATTGATTAATGGTAAAATTTTCAAATAAAACATGGTAATAATTTATCGGCCATTAATTGTCAAGTTATGAATCGACGAAACGAGAGCATCATCTATCCCCTTAATCAAGTAATTATAACGATATTAAATTCTGGTATTACTTTGACTCTCTGTTATCCGGTTTTAAAAATTCACTCAACTGACTTGATCCCAAACGGAAGTTGGATTCAACTTTTCATAAAGTTTCCACGGTTCAAGTAATGCTTGGCATGCTCGATGTGCTTTAGATACATCTCGCCATAATTGTAGTGTAGAAGTCCGTACCACAATTACAATGGTTCGTTCTGGTATCACTTCATAAATTTGTTTAATTGACTTTATTACTTTTATTGCTGATTGTTCTGGTTCTCGAAATTCGCCATCCTGAAAGGGAAATTGCTCTTTAAAGGGTAATTTGTTAATTGTTTACAAGGAAATAATGGAATGGTTGCGATACACGAAGACTCAGTATTTTTAAGACAGTCTCAACTCGTTGATTCCCTCGATCAAATCAAATTCTTTCAAAAATTTTATCGAAAAATCAAACCTCTATATTGGGCATGATAACAATTAGCTTCCATTTTTTTCTCCAACTTTTGTATTTGATAAATTTTTTCACCAGATATTGCGTCTGATTTTCAAGTTTCATCGCATTTGATGATTCAATAATTGTCATATTTCGTATAAATTTCATCAGAAATTTGACAATTGTTGGCAGCGAGCTAGTATAGCTAGCATGTTGGCATGAATCTATTTTGCCTAAGATTTATTAAATTCACTTTAAAGAACTTCAGCTTAAAAGAAGAAAAAATATAATCATCAATTACCAATTTGGCTCGACGTAATATTTCGAATTGTAATCAAAAAATTTAAAACCAGTAATGAAATATGGGCGAAAAAAAAATAAATTTGAACATGCAATTAAAAATTTTTTTTAGCAGCTATTATAGTCCAAGATCTTGCTTTCAGCTGATATCAAGATTACCCTTAATCAGTTCCACGATGCTATCGTTACAATATCGTGTAAGCTGCCCCAATTCAGCATAAATTTCTATGTCCGCTGGATACACATGGTCTACGTGATCCAGTTTTGGACCTAACTTCAGTGGACAGTTCAGTACCAAATCTGCTACCTCTTCCAGTGCACTTCCCATATTCTGTTCATGCACTTGTCGATGCTGAAGCATTTCCAACGATTCAAGAAAGAAATCTATGAATTTTCAATTAGAATTTCTGAATACAATTGAGTATTCACAACAATTATCAGTCATCGTAGCATAATTTGTCTTATGAATATTACTGTTGTCACCATCATGTCAGCACTGCTAAACAATCCACTCCTTGCAATCTTATTTGAGTTGTAGTCTGAAATTGCTAATCCATACTTGTAATTCAATAAAATGCACCCATTGATCATGAAATTTCTGATCAGTTCTTAACATTCTGATAAGCCTCCCTCTGATATCATTGCAAAAAATGCCTTCAATGAGAAGAATTAATACAATCTCTGTTCGCATAATTCCCACATCTCCTGCAACAACATAAAACAGTAAAAAGGCCAAATTTTCACCGTCAGCGCAAAAGTTTTCATTCGAAATTTCATTCATTTTTTAATTATAACTTATTCCAATTCTGTTTGCATAATTTGTTAGATGCACTTCACATTATCTTGCTTTATGCAATAAGCATTTGCGTTTAACTTTTTAAAAGTATTTCAAGCATTATTGGAATCGATATGAGTCGCATTATTCAAAATACTGAAAACTCTTTAAACTTAAACACTGACAATAAAAGAATAAATTTTAAATGATAAAGTGGCTATTTACTTTAAGAAAGGTTAATTTAAGTTACTGCTTGTTAAACGACTGAAGATTTTAATGTAATGAAATTTCAGCTAGAAGAAAAGGAAAAGGATTTTCCCTATTCAGACTTATATAACAAAGTTCGCAGAGATGGAATTTAATTTTACCATTCATTTCAATTCATTTGATTAAAACATAATCCAGTATCATGTTCCATCGTAAAAACAAAAACTTTTTAGATTATTTGCTCATAAAGCATATTGCTGCTTTTTGTCTTTATCTTCTCGATACAACTTCAAAAGCAGTTGCTTAAAAAAATTGTCATAATTTAACCAATACAAGAAAAGATCACAACTGTAATGGACTATACATTTAGGAAAGACGCCAAAATTATCCAGATAAACATGATTAATGTATAAAATTATCTTAAATTTTCCCTGTAAACTGTTTATAAGCACAGAAACTGAAAAATTGAATATAAAAGATCATGAAGTTATTATGTCCAACCTTACGTCTAACTAATGTGCTGCGAAAATAGTTTCAATGCGAATCGATGAAGTCGCAGTACAAAAATAGACTTTGTTTTGACTATTATCATTTGTGTAAAATTTATCTCATCTACCAAACATTACTACTGTAAAGGATGTACACAAAGCTCTGAAATAAAAACTTCAACAAAAGCCGAGTGATTTTTTCAAAATTACTTAGATATGAAGGATAATCCTTCAGGATGGAGTAAATAATTACGATTGCGCTAGCATCGGTTTACAAATTATTTTAAATTCAATTTAATATGTATCCATCTTTCGAATATCTAAAATCTCATTTAAAATTTAACTATGTAACACATTTGGATGTGATACGGATAAAAAGCCTCTCTGATAAATAAATTTGTCAAACTGATAAACAAATTTCGTAAGTTTCGATGTTAAGAGATGTCATATTTCGTCAAAAAGTTGAATTTCTATCATCGGTAAAATGAGAAAGGTATCACTGCACAGTAATGAAGACATTTTTTGATGCTTCATTACTAACCAGTAATGAAGCATCAAAAAATTTACTGTTTAATATAAAATATTTCGTATCATAGTTATAAGGTTTTAATTTAAAAAACCAAAACAACTTTTACATGAAATTAGGAGAAATCTTTTTATTTTATTTACAAACTCAAAGAATTTTACTTCCATACCCAAATATCATCATTTTCTGCATGGAAAAAAGAATTAGCTGGTTAGTAAGCTAAATGGCCATATGAAGAAAGTTTAATTTGTCAGACAGAAGTATTAATAAATCAATAAATGTTCTAAAATTAGCAAATGGATTATTCCCGATAATAGTAGTAAAATATTGGCAAATGACATGTGGAATATGATTTGAGTCACCTAATCAACCAAAGTAGATTAAGTTTTCAAGAAGTGCTAGGCGATTATGATATATCAATCCCAAAGAAATGACACAGATGACCTCGATGAAAAAATTCTTGAAAAGCAATAAACATTAATGTCTGCACAAGGTTCTGCTTAATTGTCCACTGTGCTGAAAGGACAATTTTAAAAACTTCCTCAAAATTATTTTTCTGGATAGTATTAATGTGGGAACAGAAGTCTTGCACGGCTATCCTGTCCTTAATTTAGTGATTTTGTTTTGCAAATACAGTATTAGTCAAAAACATAAACTTAAATGAAATGAGTAAAATGAACTTAAGTGAGGGAAGGATGAGTGGAGTGAAATAAATTTGAAAGCTTCTGCTTAAAGCTGAACTTATCAGTAGGACACGTAACTTTCACAAATATCCGGACTGAAATGATCGAAAGTTTGCAAACTTCTCGTTGGAAGTTTAAAAAAAGAAGCATCCTTTGTGACGGAGAAACAGCTGTGTGAAACAAATGTGGGTGTAAGTGGGTGTAGATGAAGTGTGATTTATGTCGGTCGATACGTGGATATTGACGTGTATGTAGCATGTGTCGTATGTAGATGGCAAGTTTTTTTTTTTGAAACTAAACTGTTGTTTCAATCAACTTTTCTCCTCCTCACGAGTGGCTGTGATTTAGTCTTAAACTTGTAGCACCTAGTTTAGACTTTAAAAGTTATTAGGAATGGGGACAGGTGAGAAGGAAGGGAGTAGCTACAAAAGTAGTTTTGTCAATTTCCAAGATGCAAAACTGCAAAAATCATTTTGTCCGGTGCTGAAGAAATCATTCAAGAAAACTGTACCAACCTGATCCATTAAGAAATCAGTATGAAAATCCGAATAAATAAAGAATCAATCAAAAAGCTGGTAATTCACTGGCAGTATTTTCAAAAATTAAAAAAGAAAAAACTTCCATTTATGCCACTCATGACTCTTCATAAAGGTAAGTTCTACAGGATCTTCTTTTTGTCAAACTTATTAGCTTAGAATACTTCATAAACGATGCAACTATGAATAATTAAGAAATGCTAAAATTTTTATGTCAAAACTCTAAATTTTCTTATCTATGAATACAAAAAATAAAAACAATAAAACCACTTCTTTCAGTCTTTTTCTATTTTTATTGAATATCGCTGCCGTTAATAATTATATAATTTATTGTTTAAAAGTACATAGTCTTAAGTACCAGTGATGAGTGAGTGCCTGAAATTCAATCAATCTGGACGAGACTTTGAAAAGAGATGGAAATGGAAAAATATTCGATGACAGGAGATACTACATCAAAAATGCATCGAATAACACAAGGGAGAGACCAGAAATTATGCGTGGAAAGCAATATATAGCAATGGTGACAAAAAAATGAGCTATTTTATCAATAACAGATGGAGCCACAAAAAGCAACTAATTTTATAATAAATTTTTATTAGAGGGGAGGAAGGGATGGAACTAATGAGTGAAAGGAACTTTAGACTTGAGTGATAATTACTGAACAAATTACATGAACAAACTGATAAGAACCTCAGATCATACACGCGATAAGAATGAGAATAAATATTTAGCCAATTTGCATGATACATGGATAATTAGCTCATGAAATATTTATGTCAAATAAAGCGCAAACAATAAAAAATCGAGCTGTGTTTTACATGAAACTAGGCAGTATACATTACCAAAGTGCAGCAACATGAGAGCTGTTGATCAGATGAAAGATGAAATATTTTAAAATATGCTGCTTGGAAGATCCATAATTGATCTTCACCTGGAAGTCCAAATTATGTTTCAATTAAAATTAGCATTAAATATTCTTCTTGTTTGATGCCAGATTTAAAAATGACTAATTATTGTAATTTTATTATCATATAATTCAAAAAATTTTTGTGTGGTTGGAGTTGGGAAAATAATGTATTTAGTATTACTTTTATTTGGAAAATAATAATTCTGGAAATATTATTTGAACGGTTTTATTGGTTACAGAAATTTACATTTTCATTTATAGTTGCTAATAAAGAGTAAAAATCATAAAACTTTTTTTAACAGTCTAAAGTTTTATTTAGCCAACAAGCAGATACTTTGGAATGCAAAGCAGAAAACTCATTGTGCGGAGACAATTCATATAATCCGTAAAAGATTTTTTATAAAATTAACAGTGTTTTATAAACTTTTCTAAAGAACTCACCGATGTAAGATGTACTAAGATTAAGATATTTTGTTATATAATTTTTGAAGCCTGAAAAGGTTAGCTAACGTTTTAGTTTTGGCGATAACAGTATTCTCTGAAACTTATCCGCCCCGAGTAATCATTATGTAGAGAAGAAATATTTGTGAAGACATTCTTAAAATGCATGTATTTGACAATAAAGTACTTTACAATCTAGTGAAGATCAGTTGTGATTATTTTTTCTGATTATCATCATTCATTAAATATTATGTTGATAGCGAAAATTGATTGTTTTAATGTCTTCGTTGATAATTCTTTTCAAGAAAACAGACCTGATTCTGATTCTTCTTTACTCTAAATCTTTAATCACGTTCTTTTCTCCAAAAATATTCACTTAGAACGATTCTTCTTCAATTGCAAAAATACTGAAAATTAATCAGCTCTCTAAAAAATTAACTGCTTTTAATATTAAGAGTATAGTAATTAATACGTATTGAGTACTGATGGCAATAGATGAGGCTGACTTATCGGACGCTGTTTCCAACAATAAAACTGAGGTGAAAATTTGGAAAATTCACTCTAAAAACTTTCAATGAGAAAAAAGAGCAGAAGGATGAGTGAATAGAAATTGAAGGGAAATTACTTGCACTACATTTCCTGAATCACTCAAACATTCCAATTATCAACAAGCCTCATCAGCAGCAAAGCAATAATAACAGCAACAATAATGGAAACTGTAATTTGCCACAAGTGAGAATTATAATGATACCAATTTGGAAAATTACTATTACCGTTTTTTACTCATGAAGTGTAATTTTGTGTGTTCAAAATGAGTCAACAGAAAAGACTACAACAATCGAATCGTGTTGGAAAAAAAATTGCTTCCAGCAAGGAAATCCTCTTATAACATCCCTAATAGACAAAAAAAAAAGAAAAAAAAAATTGAGAAAATGAGTTTTCTGTAACTCATTTGCTTCCTGAGAGTAAATTAAATCTTCCATCTCTTTTACATAGCATTGAAATAATTTTATTTACAACAGTAGAACATGTACATTCTACTGCATTTGAAAAAAAAGAAAATGGCTAATATAATACTACAAGTGCAGGAGTAATTAAGATTCGGATATATTAATTAAAGAAGTGACTGAACAGATATGAAAAGTGCCACTAGAGGTAACTTGCACCTCAGCTGAAAATGCAACCAAACTTTTGTCAGAAGGTTCGGATAGAAAAGGATGATTTTGTTCGAATAAATGCTTTCAAGAATTTTCATATTAAAGTACACTCTTCAGCAATACACAAAGAAAAACAAATGGTCGTTTTTTTTAACGTCACCATGCCGAATTTACTTTGTCTTATACTCATTCCTTTTCATAAAATTCTTCTACATCGACAGATCATTATTCATATATGTGAGGTGTTGCAAAAACACTATTTTAAATATGTAATTTATACATACTGAATACATGATAGAAATTTCAATAGGTGAAAGGAAAAATTTTCGACAATACAGGGATACGCTGAAATGAACCAATTTCAGGGGATAAGGGATATATGCACCGAGAACGAATATACGAACGTTCAAAAAATTTACATTAGTATAAAAGTAGGCGATTTATGGCCAGCCTGAAAGGTAAAAATTAGAGCAGAAAGGGGATGAAATGTCGAAGTGAAGGAACAAAGATCAGAACAAATCCTTGCGCCCTATACATACATATCTATCGTAGAAAACGGGTCATAGACCGGAAAAAATTTTTAGCCTCATTCAAAAAAATACAAAAGAGAAGTCATAAATCGACCCGTCAGGACTAATATTGAGCAGAATATACTTTAAATGAGATTCATTTTAGCAATTAGAGAGCAATATACTGAATCATTATAAGACAGAATGGGTCATAACAAAACAAAAAAAGAAAAAAAAGAAAGAAAGAAAAAGGAAAACCCTGTCAATCTTCCACTGTCCGGTAAGGAATTAAAAAATAGATATCCCTTGCAAATTTCGACACTTCAGAATACTTCATGTTTTTTTAATTTTTAAAACAAAATAAAAGTGATCTATATGTGTTATGCCAAACTATCAAATTCCAACACTAGAAATCAAATACACAGCTTATCGATGAACCACGTATCATAATTATGTGACATATAAGAATACATTCAAGTCGTTTGAATCTCGAGCAATAAATCCATTTTCGATCAACCATTCTATCTGAAGGAAGTAAGATTCAAACATACTTTCTAAAATTTCAAAGCATTTAATACATAAGCGACACAATCGGTAGTCAAAATCTAGAAAGCATCTGACAAATATCGGCAGTACGTTTTATCTCAATCTATTTCCTCATAAACGTAGTTTTACCAGTAAGCTTCACTGAAGTCTAGATGATAACTTAAAAATACCTGTTCTTTTATCATTTTTTTTGGTGGCAAAAACATATGCTTCAATAATTCGATTAATTCAGTCTGCAGTTGCGCACTTTGACAACGCTTCCGAACCTTCATAACCTATTAAAAATAAAATTATGCGTGGGAAGAAAAGGAAGAAATCAAACAAGTCATGGATCTTTGGAAAAAACAGTTCAAGTTCCAAAAATTTTGTAGTAAAATTATGAATATATTATCCTGTTATGTGGCACATGAACTGAAGTGATACACCTACTTTATAATAATTATATTTTTGTAATAAGTATTCGGCCAGCGTTTAAATAAACTAGACTACCATAAATCATTTAATCAGGTTACGTAATACATAGTCCACAAGTTATGAAGTCATTAACAAAGCTCTCCCGAGTTAAACTGTTCCACTATATTCTACCGTTAACTGCTTCCACGGCTACTAAATTTCACCAAGAAATCTGCACAAATTAAGTATAACATACTTCTTAAAACAAACTAAAGTTTTTTTCTCATTATGTGCAGAAAGTTCCAAATTCATTTAAGACCATCCTTCATTTTTTTATTAGTCCACTATTCAACACTATTATAAACCATGACTTCATGATTATTTCAGCGTTTCCTTATTTCGTTTTTTCTCTTCATTTTTGTTTATTATATTCATAACTTCCTATAACAGAAATTTATAAAGTCTATCTATGTAAGTAACTGCCCATTACCTGAATCAACCGTATAATGGCTAAATCAATTCATAAAAGAATGAAAATAAATGAAATTGCAGTTAAATATGTTATCAAAAGTATACAAAAGATTTTCAAGCCGTACTTTAACAATAGCTTCCTGTACGCGTAAAATACGAAGTGCAATAATATCATCATGTTCCGCGTGAACATTTGTCTCTACCGATAACTGCAAACGACCAATTAAATTGATCCGGCCACGATTTTGCTCCTTACCATTCTAAAAATCAAAAACCATGCTTACTTCTTTCATAATATTTATAAATGATAAAAAAGAATTAGTTTACAGATAAGAAAATGACAGCTGGTAAAGGCAAAATGTTTGGCTGGGTCCAAATGTATATAAGTATTTCCTTTTTGATTTTTAAGCAACAAAGAAATAGAGGGAAGGAAAAACGAAATAAGAAAGTTGCTTATTCCGAATTGAGAAAGAGAACCAAACCAACACGTCACCATAATCTACGCTGACTTTAAATGTGCATAATAAGATTATAACATGAAATGAAAGAAATATGGAAGAACTGATTTAAAAATTAGCAAAATCACTGATTGATTCATGATATGTTAACAGCCACCTACTTTAACAATTACGAATTGTTGATTTATCCAAAACAATGTTGAGTCGTTGAAGTCACGTGGATTTAAAGTTAAACAATTTGTACAGAGCACCTGATGTCGCATTTTAGGGAATGCCACCAGCGACTGAAAGTATTACAATATAAATTCATTTAGGCAGATATTAAACTGCTTGGATTTAAATTATTAATCTTTTTTTCAAAACGGTTCCATTTGGATTTGATTTCACAGGCACTATCCAGATAGGTATATCACTGCTTACCGTTTAATGGATTATGTATAACATACTGTCAGTAATATCAGTAATACACCACCCGAAGAGATAAAAAATAGATAAACAGCTATTTATAATTTTATGCTGAAAAATCAGGAACGACTTACGTATAGTGTCCTCACAAGTTCTGGAACAGAAAGTTGTGTAGCAGTGCGTAAACACTCAAAAGAAAGCTGCTCATGCGGACGATCATTCCAACAGTAAAGCACGGAAAGTTGTAAAGTAGTTACGTCCAAATCAAACCTTCCTATTGCATTTGTAAAAACTATCTGAAAAATAAGATAAACAGGCATTTATATACCATATCGTCATCCGTGTAGTATTCGAGGAACTTGAGAAACTCATGAATGAAATACCGTGCCATGCGACCAGTGATGATGCCATTGCAATTTTCGCCCTGAATGTTGCTTGCGATAAAAATCCTCAACTTCAGGGATGAAATCCTCTAACTCGCGAGGCAATTGCACCTGAGTACGATCAGCTGAACCACGTGACCATGCACCAGCATTCAGGACTTTGATTGAAATTGAATCTGTAATTAAAAATCTATAATTTTTTAAAATGGACAATAAAATTAATGGTTAAACAGCAAACGAGCTCTAAAAAAGTCTTTGAAAACTTCGCTTACTACAGGTTTTCACTCTAATTTCACATTTTAGCGTAGGAAAAAGAGTACCAGATCATCAAGAGAGCTCCTTTATACCACAAGGAGAACAACTAACTGGATAGGTACTCTCAAAAACTCTCAAATATGTAATTTATACTTACATATAAATAATGAAAAACAACCAATAATTATTACCTGCAAGGCAATTATTATTTGAAGCAATCGAATTTCTGAAAGCATTATTCAGATCCTTATTTACTTCAATATCTTGCAACATACGAAATAATTTAGTTACAAAATCAGCCGGCATTCCGACTTCCCTCATTCTGTAATAAGAAATATATGTAGTCGATTACTGCACTTCATTTAATTGAAAAAGTCATTTCATTGCAGTCAAAGCGAGCTTTCTTGCTCATCACTTAGATGACACTGATGATTAAGAAAAAATGCGCAAAATGATAACTCAGAGACAGAAGTGAAATGTGGCGAACGGACAAATTACTTGCAACAAAGATGTAAATTGCAATCATTTACAATACCTTGCAATCATTTGTTCTTCTTTTTCTTGATCCGCACTTAATTCAAGTATTAATCGGCGAGTAAGATGTGCTTTGTAAAACCGCATAAAAACATCCTTATTTTGCACATATTTTAATACCAACAGCTGGAAAAGCATTAACTGATACGCAAAAATAAGAATAATTTATACTCTTTTTTAAGGGGAAAAAGAGCGTACCACATCATTTAACTTGGCATCGACTTCTTCAGAAGATAGACGTTTGGAAAGACTCGTTTTTCTCAAGAGGAGATCTGTGAAATTTGCAAGTAATTCAGGGCATCTTGATTCTGCTTGCACTCGTCCAACACTAAGTTTATGAGTAATCATTCATTTATAATTAATTAGGCAAACAATAACAAAGGTGCCTCATTCTACGCAAAATCTTTTTATTTCAGAATTGGAAAGCAGAACAGTCACAAGTCACAGTAGAGGGACTCACTAGGTAATTTAGAGTGACTGTGAACTGGTAAGAGTAAAATAATATAAGCATGGCAGAAACTAAGTAGCAAAAAACAAATACTAGACGAGTTTCAGTTTGCAAAAGTAAGAGTGAAGCAGGTCGACGACGAAAGATGAAACAATAAAAAAAAAAAAAAAAAAACAAACAAACAAACCATTTCCCCCGGGAACTTGCAATTTCCATTCTAAAAATGCAGGTATCGTTTACAACATCCTGGAAAGCTTTATCTCGCGCTGTCAAAAAACGCGGATCATCATAAAAAGCGTCAGCAACAAGAAGACTGAATTTTGAAAACATTGACAACAATTGCTCAACATACTTCTCAGGATCCTGGAATAACATAAATTCAATCCTGTAGAATTTGATGAATTAAGTAAAGAGATGCCCACGTAATTCGAAAATCTGATCTGTTCTTGAAATTGAACAATTCACTTCAAACTGTCAATTAACAAACACAAATTTCCAAGAAACGAACCATAGTAATGGTATTTACGTTTGTTCTCATATCATTTAGCGCTTCAGTTTTGATAAACACATCCAGAAAGTTCAAGATACTATCAATACCATCTGATGTTCGGTTTATTAGCCGATACAACATCCGCAGCTCTAAGAAAATCGTATCAGTACAATTTAAAAAAGAAATTATGAACCAAGGATTAGAAAAAAAAGAAAACCAATCAGTACAAGGAACTCATGATTTATGCAAATTCTCATTATTTCATGGACAAGAATAAAAGGAGAGACATTTCAATATCAAAAACAGACTAGTGATGAGGCTATATGTCTCAAACTTTAACTCTTTTTATCAAACAGCCTGACATTTGAATGCAGAAATAATCTGCATAATAAAACGTAGCAAGTTATACACGATGAAGTCTCGGTACAACATAAACTTTACTTTCAATCTGCCCTTCACTGATGAGCGCCGGACATTCGGCCAGAATCTGCTCTTGAAATTGAACAACAAGCACTTTGACGCATCGTTCCACTAGCTAAGTTGTGGACATGATTCAAAGCTGTTTAGAAAAGCATAAAAATTTAACAAGAAATCCATATGGTTGTAGTAAAGAACGAAAAAACAAAAAACTGAAATCAAAGAACACGAACCTTGTCTACGGAATCCGCTGTACTTTCCAAATAACGCCTTCCACGCGCTTCTTCTTCACCTAGTTTTGTGTCCGCATAAACCATATAACTTTGAACGCCTTCCGAAGCCAAAACCTTTTAGAACGTAAGGAATTAACAATATAATCATTCTCTGCTCCAAGTTTATCAGGTCGTGACCTTTCAACATTGGAAAATTCCAAAATAATGAGTCATACAAAACAAACCTGAGGAGCACGTGATTTATAAAACCTTTCGGTGTCATCGACATAAGCTCGTTCAAAGTTATCTTTATACACTGCCAAGCTATCATCAGCATTTAGGTTTAATGAGACTGAAATTGAATTCAATTCAAAATAAATTAATTTGACCACCGACATTTAATTATCATGTGCTAACGGAGTAACATACCAGAAACGACTAAGGAAAAATAAGAGAATAAGTTACCGTATGACTGTCGAACACCAATAACAAGCTGAGGATCGAATGCCTCACCATTTCGTTCTAACTCAACCAAACGCATGGCTGCACTTTGCAGCTTGTGTTTTATAGCTGAGAAAATCGTTTTACCCCAGTCATCCAACATAATCTAAAAAATACAATATGATATGAAACTACAAATTATAGGGGTTCCCATACATTTTTTTTTTTTTTTCTTTGTAAAACGTGAAACATTGTTTAACAGAGTTTCATAAAGAAAACAATTCTACAGTGGAACAGCTGATCAATAGAAAGCTGCCAATTTTAGTGAAGTAGCATAGGATTCATTCAAATATTTAGATTTTCTAGGTTAAGAAGATCAGCAGATAACAACATGCATTACATAGGAGACTGAAGAGTAAAAGAATTCAAAATGACCTCTGCTGGAGAAATTGGAGGACAGAACAATCAGCAACAAAAATCTGAATTCGTCACTTATACTCAAATTAAATGACTTTGATCACTCAAAAACTGAATTACTTACTCATTTACGGACATTATTAAAGCATTATGTAAGTGTATCCTCCTTCCAAAAAACTTTTTCCGAGATGATCGGAGTCAGTTAAGGTAACGCAAAATCTAAAGTCTAGTGACAAATTTAGTATTAGAAGAGACAAAACTTGCGCATGGAAAAATTCAACATACCGACGAGACCAAAACGTTGGCTTCTTTCACGGAGTTTTTTGATTTCAATAACAAATTTTTCTGCTCGGAAATATAAGAAAAAGGTTTTGGAAGATATTCTGTTTGTGTATAAAATTTCGTCCACTCTGAGATATAGACTCTTAAAATCGCATTTTCTTCTTCGTGTTGCATTATACGCTGCAAGTCCATCACCCAACTTATTTCTTCACAGTATTTGTACCATAAAAAATTTGCTTTCTTCTATCTTACTTACCAGTACAGATCAAATTTACTGTGAGCAGCTTACTCTTTCAGCAGTAAGGATGTAACGATGCACTTCTACTTCCAACTCCCGTTGAACCATCTCACCACCACCTTCAATCCATGCGCAGATACGATGAACGGTAGCGAATAACTCTTGCCACTGTACTTTGCTCACACCCTAAATATGTAGAAATTAATAAGGATCAAATAAAATTGGAAATTTTTAATGTTAACTATTATTGATTCAAGTGTTATTTATTCTTTTTTCTCTTATTGTTTGTTATTCCTGTGGAATTGTTTTTTGCTTTTTTTGCAGAGTTATATTTTTCTAACTTCGATTTGTATATTTTTACTTAATATGGTTTAGTTTTTTATTATAATAGTTTAAGTTTCAGAATCAGAAAATGGTCGATCGGCTAGGGAAAAATAGTATCACAGTTGATCAGTATTTACCTAGTTTATAGTATGATTTCAATAAAACTGCTTGAGGCTTCAAAGCACAACATTTTCGATGAGCTGAAGTTGACTATCAGTAACAGTAGAACATTTAAAGCAAGTGTTAGTGATAAGTAGTGGTGACAGCGATTTGACTTTCAACAGCAGAGCTCACCTAGTCCAGACCACGGATGAACAATAACTACGGGATAAAAATTAAGGTTGTCGTACCTTTAGACACACCTCCCACTGGTATTTCAGACTCCTTTTTTAAAGAAAATTTTGATTACTCCAACACAGACGGAATAATTTAACACAACTACATTAATTTCCAATCACTCATTTTTAAGAAGACATACCTTCTGGTTTAGCAATGATATCACCGTAGTCTTTGCTTCTGTCCATTCTTTATCGAAATCTACCGGATTGGCTGGACCCTAAAAATTTCTCCCGTGATTTCAAGTAAAAATTTTAAAGTCTGGCATTTAATTTTCCTATGTGCAAGAACTGCAAAACTAGCAACATTTTTGCGATAGTACTACAGATTCAACGGATATCTGCAAATAATGGATGACTTTGCTATTACAATTCGCAGAAAAATGGAGATAACTTATTCATTACTCTCAACCAAAAGCCAAATTCTTCTTCCCCACGGGTCATATTTTTCGTTTAGATTCTTTTTCTGGTTCCTTACTCCCAATCTGGCGTGAAATTCAAGCTTACTTTAGAAGTCGAGACAAGAGGACGAAACATAAATTTTACTCGAAAATTTGCAGTAAAATCAAGAACAAAGAAACTTACTCGCAACATTTTTTCGCAGTGCAAACGATTTCCTACAGTAAATAGTAAAGATAATAACACATAACTATAATCTGAAATAATTTCAATATTATTACAAGTGCGAACGATTCAACTACAGCAGCATAAATTGGGGCACGTTTTAAAACCGAACAACTAAAACTTTTTCAATGCGATTTAAAAAGAAAAAGGAGTAAAAAAAGAAGTCATTTATGCATGCTTCGAAGTGGAATATTAAAAACGGTGATTAATGGATTCGAAAACAACTTTTTTTTTTTTTGGAAATATGGATGGTTTTGTCATAATCAATGCTGTGCCCAATCCAATGGAAAATTTACAGACATTTAATGATATCACTTCACAGCAATATTACGCTATCCCGTGCATTTAAGCGCCCGAATTCAAATTGAAAAAAATCAAAGAACAATTATCCATCTAAGAGAAGTTTTTATTAGTTAGGACTAGAAAAATACAAGCGAAATTCAACTGTCCCCAACTGAACAACTATAAGCCTACAAAGTGATTTCCACGTACTCAGGATCTCACGTGTCCATCTCCTTGAAGACTACAACCTTCCACATAAAACGTCAGTACTCACATCTGAAATTGGCGAGATAAACTTACACATCCAAGGAACAAGCATACATGCAAATTCTGGCAACTCCTCACATCTTAACTTCGTCCTCCTAACGCTATTTTTTTCTTCTTTCGATCTCTGCCACACGCTTTAAGTGGTTCTTACCAATTTCTACCGTCTCTTGATTCCAATACCTTGTTCTCTCTTCATCAGCGTTCCTGAATGAGATAGATTCCTACGCTCTCGGTACTTCCCGATCTCCTGATAAATTCCGAGTTTTGTCCGGATCTGTTAAATTAAGGATTTTATGGACTGCAGGAAAGGAGTAGAGATACGGAGGAATGACATGGTTGCAGTTGAAAAATCATTCTTAACGAGGCATTGCCATTGACATTTCTGTTCCTTCTTACGGGGATATGATTTTCGATTTGGATAAGTGACAAATGTTTCAGATTCTCCCAGGTAACCCACACACCTTTGTGAATCTAAAGCACCCTCATAGTTATCATTTGAGGAATAAGAATGAATCAACTCTTCTTTTGTCTTACTGTTCAATATTTCTAATGTAGAATGGCCAGCCTACTAGTTTGACTGAAAATTAATAATTCAATAAGCACCTATTTTTTTCCGACCTCCGTAAACAGAACTGCCTACCGTTCTCTTCTGCATTGGCTCCGATACGATCGTCAATTACGATAGAACGATAAAATAGTCGTACTACTTTTAAAGCAATACAAGTAGCTAAAAAAAAGTACTCAATTAAAGCTTTTCGCGACTATCTGATTACTGTTTCAGTATTCTTTTCATTGGTAAACGTATGCTTAAGTACTACACGAAAGTTTGTCCTTATTTCTAACAAAAAGATTAGAATCTAGTGGATCTTACTGTTGACTGAGTCTAGACGGTGTCATCTCTGTTTCAGTCTCTTAATTGACTCATAAAAAAATTTGCTTCTGTAAAAATTCCGAAATCTTTCAGAGAAATGGTCGGTCTAATTAGAAATATATTATTGATGTATAAACAAATTAGTATGATGGTACAAATGGAGATTATCATTTGCCATGTTGATTGTTGAAAGAACAGAACATATGGAAAACAATAATTCCGTTTGGAATCTTAGAGTTCCCCGAAAAATTACTGGAAAAAATACGACCAAAATCCAAAATATATGCGTACATCCCCCATCTCCCAGTAAATTTATGCTCCATTATATGACTCTGTCGTGTGCTAGCTAACTGGAGTTAAAAAAAAATATATAAGACAAAATCTATTTTGTATGCTATTAATTCAAATCATTTTTGGCTTCCTGGAGAAATGAGTTGGGGGCCCTGCAAGTCAAGCAAAGACTAATAAAAGTGATCAAAACGAAATTCGGGGATCAGAATGCATCAGTATTTGATAAAAATTACATATACTGATAAGAAAATGATATTTCGATTACGAATTTACTGACACAAATTAGGAAGCAATCTGGATGTTATGACTTGCCAAATATCTACACCTTCTCTGCCTTAATATTACCGCCAAGATTCTATTTAGAAATGCTGTCAAACTCGTGCTGCGTATTCTGAACAACTATGGTGAGCAGCAGGATGGAGCTAAAAGTTTTAGCTTTTATGGCCAAGGCAGTAGTCGCGGTGAGTTTTTGAGCTTTTCAATCAACAGGAAACTTTTTTTTTTCCACTAAATCATCAGAATACAGAGAGATTAGCTGTTAGAACAAGTGAATATTTGGAACTGAATAGCCAAGTATCAGTTAGTGTTGCCTTCATCTTCCCTTCATAATTTTGGCTGTTAGGGTTGGAATCAAATAGCCGAAATGATGATCGAATTTCCTGCATTTTCATTGCGTTTTATTACCAGATTATGAAAAAGTATATTTTCAGGTTGTTTTAACAATTGTTGCGGTGCGGTACTGGTTGAAGCCAACCAAAATAGAGGATAACAAAGTGGATTCAGATGACATCAAGAGGCCAAATGATAATGAGCAGAATTCTAGAGAAGTTGGGGAGTCAATAAGCAGTGAGAAGTACCCGGAAATGGTCGATGAATCGGAAGATACGAGAAATGATTTTGAGTTGCTCCGATCATTTCAAGAACAAGCCGAATTTTACATGGAAGAAATGAGGGAAATGATTGGAGAGGGTGGAAATAAGAAAATAATGGAGGATATGAGCAGAAGATTGCAAATAGAATTGGAGAATCAGCGTGAATTGGAACTTTTACGAGAGATTACTTCTGAACGTGAACGAGAAATAGCAGTCATTTGCAAGGCTGCCCAAGACCAGTGGTTCGGAGTAATCGAGTCTTGCAAGCATAGTGTTTACGTTAATCGTGTATGATTCTAAGGATTCGTGTCCCACTTACTTAAGCCTGAATCTTTACGCTGTTACTCTTTCACCCTTATCATACGGAAATATCTGGGCTCCCTTATCATCTTTATCAACTTTTTATTCCTTTGCAATCTTTTAGTAATCCCTGATATTCTTCCTTTTTTCAACAGAATGTCCTTTGTCTCTATTTTTGTATCAGTTTACAAAAATTCAAAGCATTTTAATCAATCTAATGGTCACTTTTTCGAGGGATTATAAACTGAGATTGAGTTGCATTGTAGAAGGTAATCTGTCCTCAGGTCGTTACCTCACATTACAGAAATAAAAGGCTAAGTGGTGCCAATATTGGCAACCGTAAAAGACCTAAGAAAAATATTTGGCTCAAGTTGAGCAAATTATTATTAAGTATGCTTAATTTTCGGCAAATCTTATTTTAAAATGAATGGTAACTTTCAGCTTGACATAACAACAAACAGAAAAGAGTTGGAAGATCATTTTGCAAGTTGTGGCACCATTACAACCATTGAATTTTGCAGGGATAGTACCAATTCTCGTTTTATCGGGTATTATCAGTTAACATTTTTATTAGTTAGGACTATCATTTTTATTGAAATATTATCACGACGAATTATTATTAAGGATCAAATCATTACTATAAATCTAATAAATAAATTACTAAAGTTGCTCTGAAGCATAAACTCCGAACAATGTGAAAGAATTTTTTTTTTTTTCATTCATCATTCTATAAATCAATGATATTTTCAGAATGAATTCTGCTAGAATAGAATTCATTGATATACCTTCAAAATTAAAAGCAATGGAACTTGTTGGCACAATTTTGAATGGTAGCAAAATAGATGTTCGTTAACTTTTTTTCTTTCTGGAAATAATGCTGCGATTGAGTGTAGTGAAATAAGAAAAAAAATTTTTTTTCGCTTTTCGATTATCGGATGAATGTGCACGCCACCAGTTAAATATACCTTAAAAGCTGTTAGAGTATAAAAAACATTCTAATGCCATTAGTTTTAAATTAGATTAAACAAATTTCAAATTCAAGCAAAAAGTTTCACGAATAGTATTAAACCTGTTATCAAAGTTTTTTTTTTGTACATTTCATTGACAACAGCATCTTTTTTTGAGCTTGAACAATATTTTTCTTGCTTGATTTGGAAAAGAAGTTTCTCTGGAATTTAATATCCAGAAACTAAAATAAGCAGAAAACCAGAATGATTGAGTGATCTGTTTCAGATATAAATCATGTGGGGAAAAAATTTGATCTGATAAAACCTGTAATTTTAAAAATAATATGAAAAATCTTCACAGGTAACAACTGTTCCTGCTCCAGGACTAGTGCGTTATCGAGGTAATCGACCCCGCTACAAGCGGTTTAACTATCGTTGTTGTTTTTGAGAAGCACTTTTTGTTAGGTTTGTTATATATCAGTTCATTATCAATTATGGTGAAATTTTGGTGAAGTACAATTCCCATATAGCTGTTAGACTCCAATATTTCTGATAAATTTGATTTAAGATTGGTGTCAGACATCAATTCTTAATAAACAGTTGAATTTTCAAATATCTTTCAAATTCTTATTCACAAAAAGTACAAAAATGCTTTGTTTTAGTTACATTAGAAATTAAATTATCAGAAAATAATATGCATATGATTCTGCATATGATATCTAAGAGAACTTATAAATTTACAGGTTATTTTGATTTTACTCAAATTATTTATGTTTTAATTATTTATTATCTTTTTTGAAATATTCCACAAAATTCTTTTTTTCAAGAATTTATAAGACAGGAAAACAAAACAGGAGAAGAATCAAAGAGGAATATTCGGATGCACTGTCTCTCTGAAGTAATCTTCTTAAATGTTCCCCTTCATTTAAGATCCTCATATATTTTACTTTATTAAAATCCTATAAATGCCAACTTCTTTTCCTCACATATTTTAAATGCATATTATAATTAAGATGATGCTTATTGACAACATTTGAATATTATGCTAGTGGTAGCCCTGGTTTTATTCATTAATTTCATTAATAAGAAGGTGAAGACTATAAAAATTAAGTTATTCTACTTCACTGAATTCTTACTTTACTAAAATCCTATAAATGCCAGCTTCTTTTCCTACACTAAAAAAATCGCTGCCTAGTTTCCTTTCACTACTTCATGCTTATCTAATATTCAGTAATGTTATTTGCTGGCTGTTTTTCTTTCGTGCTAACAAGACTGGAATTTCTTGATTATCCACAAATTCCAAACTTCACATCGGAAAATTTTAATTTCCTTTGCAATTATTGTTATTGTTATTCTTTCCAATGAAGTTTAAAGATATTCAAAGCTTTTTAACTAATTACTTTGAAGATGTTTCTTAAAAATTTTCTGTAATTTCGCAGTCGCTGTGAATTTAAAGGCAAAATTTGCAAATTTTAAATTTAAATTAATGCTTATGTTTATCAGTTCTATTTCGTTTTGTTGTTATTTGCACAAAAAAGAAATATGGTAAGTTTGCCTTTATTTCAAAATGGGATCAGAATGAATACCTTAAATGTAAGAATCGACAAGGTTTGTTGCTTCTAAACCTCGTCTTTCATCTCCAGAGTTAATTCATCCGCTAATACTTTTTATGTTTATGTACTTTAAATTATTTTGTCATCGTATCCGTCTATTGGATATCATTTTTTCTTTTTTTTTTTTTTTTTTTTTTTTATTTATTCATTTTTTTT
>PQVD01001922.1:956-11349 GCA_003012265.1 Setaria equina
TTTTTTTTTTTGCGAATTTAAAAAATATTGAACTGGAAAAACAAAAATTTTTTATGATGCTAATTTTTTTTTTTATTTTTTCTTTCTCCAATAAAAAATTAATTGTAATTAAGGCATTTTAAAATTACTCCATAAATTTAATGGATAAAACTGAATTTTTGATTTCATCTATAACGGATTTTTCTTTTTTGAACATTCAACTGTTTGTTTTTAGAAGAGTTTATAAAAAACATTTAATTTGATGCAAAATACAAAAACTGTAAAAACATATGTTTATAGTTTTTTTTTTTTCTTTTTTGATTAAACACTGACAAATTTCAAAGAAAATATAATATCGTTATAAAAATTTGATGATAGTTAAAAATATTGAAAATGAATGGATGAAATTGAAAATATCCATTATTCGACTGGAAATTCATGAGAATGAAGTATGAACATTCAAGGATATTTAATAAGAAGCACTTTTTATTTCATCAAAGTTCTCAAAACAAGTAATGCTAGTTAGAGGAAAAGAAAACTTCCAATAGTTTTCTTCTTTTTTTTTTTTCTTTTATATTACAAAAATTCTAACTGAAGCATCAATGGATAATTTAGTTTTTGATAAAAGTTTTGATATAAATTAAAATCACTGCTTTTCGAGTTGGCTGTTTTATACATTAGTCTACCACTCTTACTTATTCTTATATGTAGTTACTGTAACGAATTTTTGTTTTGATTCGATAATGATGATTCTGATTCTGAATTAAACAACAATAATGCATTTTCTGTTTCTTAAAACTGCACAGATGCATTCTGCGATTTAGGTAAAATATTTAAATCCTTTTCATAGAATAATATAAATTAATTATGCAATCTTCATCATCATTACAGAGAAATCCATACCTATTTCTGGATATTAATCAAAAATTAAGTATAATTTGCTGACATTATTCTCACTTATTACTACATATAAGTGCGAAATGCTCTTTTCTAGATTTTATAACCCTTTACCAACATGTTTATTAATCAGTGAAGAGAATATTCTTTCACATCAAAAGGAATTATAAAAAAGTGATGTAACATTTAAGCATAATTATAAATGAAGCTTTCAAAAAATTTATGCAACTTCTTGAAAAGATGAATGAAGAAGAAAGAAGGTTTGAATAATATAATATTTCTAGTTAATTGAAACATATGTGCAGAACTACTTTTTCATAATAGAATGCCTAATAAATGGAAAAGCCTAACTAGTAATCATATTAATCTGCTGCAGTGTGTTCTTTCACTGATGTTGAAGCAGGTTTCAGGGGAGGAGATTGATACCTATAAACCAGGTAAAGAGACCTACCTGTCTCTCTCACTTCATCACCGTGACAACGTCACCATACCTAGTTAGTTAGCTTCATCAACAGGCATATAAGATGTACATGTTTATATGATATATATTTTAAATATTGAAATTAATAGAAAGAATAATGGAAGGAGTACATCAACATGGTTGGCTCGTTTGTATCTACCTATATATGCATGCGCACATGTGAATAAGTATACAATTACAAGCAACTTTTGTAATTAAATACATTTCATTTGCAATTAAACATAAGACTGAGTAATAAGTAACAAAATATATTTGATTAAATATTTATATTACAACTGAATATATTTATATAACTTATGTGTATTATGGATGTTCACATTTGCACAATTCAAGGAAGAAGCTAATAAAATGCAACAGGTAAAATGAAAGAACATGAGAAAAAGATGAATTGTTTTCCCAGAAGATTTTTGCCTTATAATATTTATCTTTCAAGATATCAATTATTCAGTTCAAAATACTAGACCTAACCTTTGCCTTGTTCCCCAACAATGTCCTATGAATCGAGTTAAACAGTTAATCAGAAAACGCCATCTATTGTAAATTCAGTTTCAACAAAATAATGTAAAAAACGTTACATTCTGTCCTGATTCGAACTAGAACAGTCCAACAAGTACCAGATTATTATATAAACATGATATAATGAAGAACTGCTTCGCACAAGTTTAAAGCAAAAAGACAGCCCAGCACATCGCAAAAATTGTTCACAATGAAACAAAAAACACTTTTTTAAGTCTTAATTCCAAACTTCATTTGAAATACATGAACCGCTAGAATCTACGACACCGAATCCACGGAACACGATGATGGTAACCAAAAAAAACCAACTCATTATAAACCTTAAATACATTTTTATATATCTCAATACATTCTGGCTGTACTTAATATTTGTATTGCTTTGCAAGCAATTGCATTTTTGCACAAGGTATCTCCTAGAAGCCATATTTAAAAAATGGTAATGTTTACCTTTGTCAATATATTTAATCACTAGAAAACTGATAGCAAAACGAGATAGTTTCCCATTCAAGAACTTCTGGAGTTATTATTTCTAATGTAGTGTTGTATAGTGCAAACGAAAACAAAAAAATGTTACTCGGAAAAACAATTACGTTAGCTTAATGCATGAAAAGTAAGACCTTTAAACGGTGAATAAATCATTAAATAAGGATGATAAGGAAAACAATACCGTAAAACGATTAAGAGTATAAAAATTTTTCACAATACACTCAATTATCCAATTAATTACAAAAAAAATTTCCTTGATTAAGGACCCTCACACTATACCCTGATTCTAACATCTAATATCGAGCACTTCTGATTGCCCGCAGTGCTTGCTTACCAAAATTTTCGAACTTGCTTCAATCCACTTCTAAATACTTTTTCTTTCTGAAGTATGAGTGAGAAAATAAACGCTTTCACATTACCTGTTTCATAAAAATAGTGTAATATTCATTAATATATGAAATTATGCAATAAAATAGAGAAAATGACATCCATTAAAAAAAAAAAAAAAAAAGATTAACAATCATTCATCAATTCTATCACAACCATCAACATCAGAGATACTATTATTTTTCAGAAATGAAGGGGGCTGCTGATCATCACCTGAATGTCGTTGCACAATTACTTCCTGAGAATTTTCATTTGCGGCAGCTATTGAAGAAGATGCTTCCGAGAGCGATTTTTCAACTTTAGATGCAGTTTCCACGTTCTCTCTTCTAAGCGAACCAGTCTAAAGCAAAATTGAAATCAAAAATAAAATCGAACAGGAAAAATGACTCATCAGTGAAATATTACTGACAAAATCAACACGGATACAATTCATTTTGATTGATCCAAACGAAATATTACTAGACCTTCCGTAAATATAACCTTGGGTAACTCATTTGAGCTGTCAGCTTCTGCAGCTTGTGATGAATTCGTCGGACTGAATGTAACGCGAGCAGAGCCAAAAAGACGAGACATCAAACTTCTAGTTGGTACTAAAACAGTATTTCTACTTAAAAAGGTGCTGTCCTGTATACATATGTACTAACCAACAAATCACAAATTACATCCATTCGGATATTGTAATGACGTAGTTTTCTATAATAAAATCTCAAGCAATACAAACCTGGTAGTTGATTTGTTGAGCAATTCGCGGTACCATCGTTTGCACTGCCTAAAATTCTAATAATCGTTGAAAAATTTTCTGAAAATTGTTCGAAAAATAAGAAAATTTTTTTATAGGCCTAAACAATTTGAGCGATCTCCAACATTAAAAAATCCATTTTTAAAAAAGAATCCATTCTTTTTGCTGACATGGAAAAGACGTTTTTTAAACAGATTTACAACCCAGTTGTTGAATTTGAATAATCTACGTAATAATTTCAATTATGAAAAAAGGTCGTACACATATGCTAACCAGCACATATTTTACGTTCCGACAGTTCATCGGTGGCAGAAGAACCTTGAAGAGGACGACGTCTGTTACGTGATCCATTTTCCGTTTGTCCAACTATTATTTGTGCTTGATGAAGTGCGGCTCGCAGCAAAATATCCAAAATGTTATGATGCATTGCATTACTGACTTTTAAAAGCCTTAAAAATGTTGGTTAAATGATGACCAGTCAAGGAGATAAGACCAAATAAAAAAAAAAAAAAAAGAAAAAGTAAGAGAAGTATTCCACTTTCCCATCGCACTGTCAAAATAAGTTCCAAAAATATGAAATAAAAATATTACCACTAACAAAGAACCAAAAACACACTCATTGTAGGTAACTGTGACTTGATTTTCGTTTTTTGCGTATAACTTCTTACAAGATGAGTCGATTCTTGCAGATATTTCGTTCCTCTCAATTAATTTAACAAGTTCATTTTCCAGCTACAATACTAGGGGCTATTAGTTATTTCAATCATCGACAAAAACAAAAGTCCAGAAAAAGCTATAAACATAATTTAGAAGAAAAAAATTCCATGAATCCCCCGAAAGCAGAATGACGCAGTTAAAAAAAAAGTGAAACACTTCACTGCTCGCCTTAAAAATGAATTCTGTGAAAGCAGAGGAAAAATGATGCAGTTGAAGATAAACAGCGAAACAAACACTCCCATTTTTCATTTTTTTTTTCAAATCACAGATGACAGTAAGTGTCATTACCAAAGCCAATAAAAAATGGTCAGATTTATAGGAAGAGAGAAAAATTCTATGAACATTTCTTAATCATGATTCACATAGACTAAAATCTTTCTGACTAGATATTCGAAGGAAATCTTCAAATTTCTTAAAGTGAATACCTCGCTAACACGAACACGAAAAGTAACAGCCATTTTGTCCATATCAGCAACTGCATATGGTGTAAAGTACTGTACTATGGCTCGCCGCCGAATTAAATGATAAAGCTCCTTGACATGCGACCAAAGATGCATATTTAAAAGAAGCTGATCACGAATCTGAAAAAATCTTCTTGAAAAAAAAAAAAAATTAAATGAGAAGTGCACATATTTGTCAGAATATGCCCTTTTCTATATGCCGTAAATCTCTTTTTATTATTTAAAGATTACAAAGTACACTATACAAAATGGAAGAAGTAAATTTATCTACAAACTGTTTATTTGACTTAATGCCATGATATCTCGATGAATAAATTGATGATTCATATGGGTTCCATTTAATATGGCTATTTTCTTGGAATCTATGGAATTGAAAATTCTTCTCCTTTGCTTTAGAATCAATAAATGACAAGAAGAAATACAATATTTTTTTTGATCGTCAATTTATTAATTTTCGATGTCTTCGATATCAAAATTGGAAAGCACCCTCATTCTTCAATTTTAATACCTCATCAATCTCACTAACAGAAAAAACACAACTCCATCTAATGTGTCAAACAAAAAACACGGAACATAAAGTAATAAACTGACACAGAAATAACACAGAACAAACCTCTTCCAAAATATCAAAACAGATTCCAAACTGACTTTTTACAAATTTTTGCAACAATTCAATAAGTTTAGGCTCTGCTTCAAGGAATTTCCAGAAAAGCAAGCTTCCCAAAACTTTATCCTTCAATTCAGATCTATCAAATGTTGCTAATGCGCAGATAGTACCAAACATAACAATATCTTTTGCGGCCAATAAAGCTGGATAATCAAAATAATCAAATTCAATCTGAAAAAATAATTTCTTGTTCTTCACTGAACAACAATATAGAACTACCTTCGGGTAAAAAAAGATCGCCCAATAATCCTGGCACAACATTTGTCTAACGGCAGATATATTTATATACAAAACGATGGAGAGTGTAAATTAAGACTGATTCATAAACTTATCACCCTATTTCCAAAAAACATAGCAATCGCACAGTCTTGACGACTGCTGCTATTTCTAAATACTTCCTTCCCTCCTCTTCACTATTTATATTTTAATACTTGAATATTCACACCAAAGTGAAGCACCACATGGGTTACAAAACGGGTACCTTTAAACATTTTTCGGCCACTAGCCTGTAATTTCTCAGATTGAGGTAATTTAAAGCTGCAACTGCCCCAACTTTTGCCTTTGCATTATCGATTACTTCTTTCATATTCCTCGTTGCTGCATAAGTTGAATTTGCTGCCAGACGACCCGGTCGACTCGTTGATGTTGCTGCCACATTCTCCACTTCCATTGCTTCAACTACAAGACTATCTGACTTGTTACTTTTTCAAAAAAATTCATTTTTTAGTTTTGGAAAGATATCTGAGATAAATGGCTTCACTTCGTTTTTAAATTGCATGAAGAAAAAAAACATGAAGGAATTTTAAGAGATGGAAATGAATTTGTACTAAATAAAAACTTTGTGATATTAATAATTCCTTCTACAGAGTACTAAAAAATTTGCCAGTACAAAAGTAACGAAAACATTCATATGTAGAGAGGTATTTTAATCTGAACGGAGTAAATGATCAGTTCTTTAAAACTTTGCATGCGGGACACAAGATACAATAAAATCATGTTTGAAACTAGACCCGAAACAATTCCTGTATAGATTAAAAATACTAAATTTATTAATCGAACTTATGACTGAGACCTCGAAGTTTTCTTGCTTGCACCTAGCCATAGCCAATCAGATTAGGAAACAAATATTTACCAAATACGCATTGCATTGGCTTTAATGAAAATAATGAGCAAATCAATATTTGGAATTCTTACTCAGCGCTCTTTCGACCTGTGTAAGGAGAGGCTCTACCCGATGCCAGTGATTAAGATATATTGTCACCTCTATCCAGCTCAACAGCATCTATAACCAAGAAAAGTATTGAAAAAAAATGAACGAAAAAATCCAAAAAATATTTACTAAGGAAGTTTTAGAAAATTGGTTTATCCAATTATTTTTCAGTTATAACACCCCAAAGAAATTTTCCTTGCTTAAAGGTTGCAGTACTTGATTTCCTTTTAGTATCAAATAAGAACATAAAAAATACACTAAAGCAGCCGAATATAAGAGATTCAAATTCATTCAAATTGCATAAAGAGTCAGCAAAAGAAGCGAAATGATTTTTCAACGAATGTACAACACTGAACAACATTGTCGAGTGGTTAACATAAAAGAAAATTAAGAAAGACCTCGATGATATGTTTTGGTGAAGTGCAATATTCTCGTATTCCACGACCGTATAGCTTCGCAGCTTCCTGCAGCTGTCCCATGGCGATCTGCTGCTCAAAAAGATCATGCATAGTTCGCCTCGTAGATTCCTACAATTTTTGTTGGCGATTAATATCTAATAAATTTAGTCCAGATTAAAATTGGACATATTGATTTGATGTTACTAAAAGCAAGTTTTTACTTTATCAACATACCTTCACTCCTTCTTCTTTCTGTCTTTTGAATTCAACTGCCAGCATATCCAGACGAGCTTGTGATTTTGCCGTAGTTGCATCCATCCATTGTGAATTCAAACGAGGCAAATCATCAGCAGCATTCATATCCGTGGAAGCAACAGCTGTGTGCAGTTCAAGTGGTGTTGCACGCAACGCGTTTAAGCGATGATGAGCTGCTACATATACTTGTACATTTGAAGTATGCTGCAAACTAAGCAATCAATCTCTCGTAATTTTAAATTACCCATACTAATACGAAAAGCAGTTACTGCTTAATGCGGAGTATTATTGATATTAAATTCAAATTCCGTAATTTCATCTCCATACGTAGAAGACAAATCGAAAACAGACTAAAACAACAAAGATGAAGTGGAAAAAAATAATTACCTCGACAACATAGTTAATAAGCATAATTAATGCATCTTTCTGCAATGGGGGACAAGTGTCTGCTATGAATAATAATCGATTAATCAACGCATAACCTATAATGAACATTCTCTGGAAATTGTGAGCGAATATGTGAATAATTCCATTGCAGTCTCAACAAAGTCGATGAATCCCAGCATAAAAATTACTTCTAGATACAGCTTTGGGAAAAGATAAAATTTGGTGATATGATTTCAACAACAAACTATATTCAGCAAAAATTTATAAATCCCTAATAAACCAAGAAAGTTGTTGAAATTCTGCGGCGAAGAAGTTACTAAAATATTAAAATAAAATAAAATAAGCGAAAAACAAGCAATAAGCAAAAAGTATTATAGCTTTGTGAAGTGAATCAGGATTTCAGCCCCGATGTAACACAAGACTTATCCAAACGCTGTCAAGTTGAGCTGCTTAAATATACACTTTTTTCTTTTTGATTCATTTCTGCGGAAACAAGGAGAGGCCTTTCAAAAATATATGTTTCCTTGAAATATTAATAGGTTACAATGATCCAATGAAACCACCTGTATAACTCGTTCGAACTGCTTCCAGGTCAAATGGTACAGAATTAACAACATTCTCTGTGGGAATCGCAGCAGCAGGAGCTTTCTGGAGACCACTACCTGCAGCAGTATACTAAAATAACCATCTGCCTTCTTGGTAATAAAACAAAAATAGTGAAAGTAAGCAAATAACAACCTTAAAACTTACCATTTTCTCCTGGAAGTACAGGTGAAACTATGGGATGACCAGTAAATTCATCATCTATTTCATTTGCATTGTTTAGATCGAAATCGGTATCATCGATAGGTTCTTCTACGTGAGCATCCATTGCTTCGTCTGGATCTGGCACCGACATTCTTTTCTAGTTTCAAGGAATTTATTCTCAGAACTATTCATTACTTGAAAGATTACTGCTTCAAATACACTAGTAAGAAAAAAAAAACAGCTATAATATAAATGAGCAAAAATTTCAATGACTCATTTTAAAATTTCAATCAAACGAAGATTTAGGAGACGAGCTAACTTCGTACTATCCTATCTACATTGAAAATGATCGATTGCTACTGTCTTGCATCTCCGTTACGTTACACCTATCTCGATACAAGTAGCTATGGGTATCAGATATGAAATGAAAAAAAAAATGAAATTTATTTTAAACTTCGATCAATCAAAAGGAAATTAATCAAAAAAGGAAACCATTCATAATACGATACAGAATTCTGATTATCCACAAAAGATGGAAATAATAAAATGCAAAGAACCCCACTAATAGAGGTCACTCATCACGTTCCAGAACCACGGTCAAAGGTCACCAATGACTTAGACCTCTTCACAACAAGTTGTAAATACTAACAGCAACCATATTGATCTTATCACAAACCAAATATCCCTGTATCTCCAATGCTATTATCATCGCATCGTTGAGTGTCTAATTTGCAACACTTCTTTCCCGCTTTCTTGTATAATTTTTTGTGAGAAGGCAAGAAAGTCTAGTGAAGAGATGGAATAATCTAAGCTTACCGTAAGTGAAGAGTGGCAGAGAGTGTGAGCATGAAAGGATTAAGATTTAGAATTGAACTAGTGGTAATTTGGAGCTAGAAGGAACAGTGAATGAAAATCTGTGATATGAAAGTTTGATAAGATAGAGCAAAGATGGATTGATTACATAGCTGTATCAGTAACTTCATATATAAGTGGTGTAAACCTAAGGAATGATTGGTTTTGCTTGACCATTTCTCATCGGATTATTACTTAAGCCATCATTTCTCAACAATTATTGTTTCACTTTTTGAGAATGGAATTGAAAGTTTTGTTGTTTTGAAGATAAAAAAAAATATGATCAGAATTGAATTAATATTGTCAGTTTTTTTTTTTTTCATTTTATCAGGGATGGATTGGATTGGGTAAGAATTGGTATGCAAGAAACGATAATCTGACGTTTACAGCGATAAATTTGATATGGATACCTCTAACAGCAATCGTAATATTGGTAAAAGAGGAATTAAAAGTGATGGACAAGTGAGCCGTGGCGCTAAACGACGTTGTTTCAAGAAGGACCAATTAAAAGAGGATGTCTGTCGTAAAATTTCCTTTCTTAATTCTTTTATCACAGTTATGCATAATCAGTATTTTATCACTGCATGCTATCATTTATTAAATAATCATTTAGGTTTTTTTTTCACCTTTATTCCATTGCTGTTGAAATCAGATTTTTTTATGGATGAATATGAAGAGAAGAATATTCTATTATATTTTTCAATTTCTTCCATATTCCAGGTTGGAAATGAGGATTCTGGCGAAGAGAAGTCATTCAGGGGGTGGAAAGAAGATGAAGATGCTCCACTTCCCAAACAGTTATGTGATGATGTGGCTCGAATTTATGAAGATGTTATGGGTCGCTATAGAAATATGATTGATGCTGAAGGCCTTGTATGTACCATTATTTCAGCAACTAAAATTTTCCAAGAATTTTTTTTTAGTGAATTAGTTATTCCTGTTTGAAGACTTCTCAGTAAACTTTTGAAATTTGAACACGCTTTTCGAAAATTCCTCCTTGTTCAAACTATAAATTATAATTCTAGAAACTATATCACAAAATGCTGCGCGAAGAACCACGCAAGAAGTATGTTGTAAGTTTTCATCATAAATGTCGTTGTGCAATATTAGATTACTAGATTTCTCTTGTCACTTTTAAGAGGCTATGTTATGAACATCCTCAACCTTATTCAAAATAAGTTAATATCATGTACCTGTATATATTTTCCTGTTTA
>PQVD01001924.1:8094-27576 GCA_003012265.1 Setaria equina
AAAAAAAAAAAATTGATAGGTTGGAAAAATTCGATTTTCTTTTTTTTTTTTTCTTTTGAATTATTTTAACTTCCGGACTAGCATCTGCTTTCTGCATCAGTCAGTCACGGTGAATGGTGGCACAACTGTCACCGTCACTTCTCCCTTACTCATCAGGGCTTGTCACTCAAGATTCCAAGACGAACCGTTCCTTCCTCATGCTATTCTAAACTATTGCTGCTAAAATTTTTTACTTCAAAAAATTCTCTATCATTTTGTCTCTCTTACATTTCATATAACATACACATACATTCCTCCTCTCTTTTATCCTTTTTCCCTTTTTTTTTTAATAAATGCTAGTAACTATTAAAAAATTCTTACAGACAAAAAAAATGTCAAGCATTTCCGTATAGTGATCGTAAACATCATTTGGAAATTGAATGGCTAAATCTTCCATTTTCTTTTGCTAGCAATGGATGATCTTAACGATGTTTTCATGGTGAATGATTAAATTCGTAGTGCTAGATTCTATTCAACATCCAGAGTCATCTAATTAATCCTTTTTTTTTAAAGCATCCTCAGTAAATATAGCATAAAGGCATGAGGAAATATGAGTTATCGGGTGTCAGTTTTTGTCTGATTTCATGGACCCAGACCAAATTTGTTATCACTTTAATTTATTTTGCATAGTGCAGTTTTTTGGGAATTGACTGAATTCATTAAAAACGGTAGTTTTTTTACTTTTTTTTTTTTTTTTGCTCCAAAATTCTATAATTAAAGTTTGTTTGGATTGGATTTAATAAGAAATGTAGCCTTTATAGCTAAATGAGATTGTGGGCTAGCCAATGAATTTGCAATGAACTGATCTTAGTCTTTCTTTTTTCAAAGCAGGAAACAAATTAATCCAGAAGTTCGTCTTAATTTCGAACAAAACAGCAAACTGACTTGTGATAAAAAGAAAAAAAAAAGAGAGGACATGTTAAATTTAAGCAAAAATAGTAAAAGAATGTTAATGGGAGTTTGTTGGAATGATAATTTATACTGGTCTCGTTTCTACTTTAAAATTTTTACTATTTCTACAGACTTCATCGAAAAAACTTTCAGACATCTTCAAAGTTGTTATTTCAAGAAAATTTCAATTAAAAACTTCCAATCCGGAAATATTTTGTTATCATATGTAGTAGCATTATCATAACAACAAATTATCTTGCCTCTCCTCCTCCGCACTTCATTCCACCCACATCCCTCCTCATTCTAAAGAATGATTATCATTATCAAATACAGTGGCAGACAATTAGCCACTGACATTTTAGATGAATAACGACTTCGAACATCTGTCTCCCGAGCAACTCAACAAATAATACTTTGTTTGAATTTAGCATCAAAAAGTGAAGTGAATTTTGAGTGAAAGTTGAAATTTCGAGTGGTAAAATATTAAGCTGAATATTTTCTTTTTTTTTTTTTTTAAACAGCTGCTAATTTTTTTTATCCATCAAAATTTACAAATTTATAAACATTAAACTAAATGAAGCCAGCCATTTCCGAGATGATAATTTCAATGTCAATATTAGCTAAACAATTTTCAAAAATATAAGCCCACAAGCACATCATCAAACACGGTTTCATATGTACATCCGTTGAATCCATCTTATTTCTTGCTATCATCTATAAGTGATATGTGCTATTTGAAGTGAAACAATCATTCAAAAAAAAAAGTGAAATTCAAAAAGAGCTGATCAATTCGATTCAAATTTGAGGTTATTTTGACTTTAACTGCAAAGAGGTTATTATTAAACATTCATTAAGTGGAAAACCCTACATCAAGATATTCTCAAAAGTACAGAAATTACAAATTACTGAGACTGCTTGTTAATCCTCTAAAAAATTCTCACGTGCCGAAGAAAATGCAAAAGTTCTGCACTTAGATGTTTAAAAAATGTTGCAGGATTTTGAACAAGCACTATTGCAGAACCACAAAAGCCTGGAAAAAAAGATTTTCGTTAGTTTATATTTTGGATAAAAAAGTATTTTTTTTGAATGATTCGAACTTAGCAAGTTTATATAAAGTAGTCCAATAATATTATAAAAATATGTTATTTCCAGATTTTCCAGGAGCTTTATTGCTTTGATTCGGAACTTTCAAATTCAAAATAAAAGAAAATTCATAGCTAAATTAAAATAAACCATTCTAATATTTATTGGCCAAAGAATCTCTTCTTGAAATTTGTATAATTTTATTTTAAGATGATAAATATGCCAATAACGCACCCTGTTCACTTGCTTTCAGCGTGTAGACTGAAATTCAAGATCCATTCATTTATATTGCAACATTTCATCGAATTAATAACAGAAAGAAAAATCTTTTAGGAAAAATACACGGAATAATCGTTGTAAAAACCTACCCACAATCTGATAAGTCTGATCATTAAAACCATTAAGTAGCAATTGTGCAATTCTGCCATCGAGTATCTTAGTTTTACCATCCAACTGAAATATGGTCAGTAGTCGTAAAAAGGATCAAAAATTTGACCCATGAAGGTAAAAAGGAGGAATCCAAAAGACTGGTCACCTGATAAACCTTTTATTTTAGGTGGATGAAGGCACAAAACTGAATTTCCGCTTAACATTTTGTCCGCTTTACATAGATGTAATAAAAGTAATGGAGAGCTAATTGTATCAAGTTGAAGACACAAAGTAAAGAACTTGAACATGATCTTCCCAGAGCAATATTTTGAAAGTTGAAATAAAATCAACTTGTCGATTTATCTCTTGTGCTGATAAAATTTTGAATACAGTATGTTTGTGGATATTTTAACGTAATTTGCATGCAATACTAGACTGATACCAGTCGAAAGTTTAAGCATGGATGAATTAATTGCAACGGTTAAACGGTTACATCGTTTCAGGAGGTATACGACTATTTCTGCCATGCAATTGCAGAATCACCGAGAGAGAAACCATCCTGGTCATCACAGGATTACAGTTTTCTGAATATTGAAAAATCAACACTACTCGAAAACACTCAAAAAGTGCCCATTAAGCACATGTTAAAACATCCTTCTGGGAATTTTGTGCCATTACAATTTATCGTTTTGCTACTTCGGAATATCAAATTACAAATTGAATAACTGATTACAGTGATGATATTTACATCAGTCATAAAACAGGAAATTCAAAAATTTCTAACATTCAATATTTGAGCAATTTATTTTTGTACCATATCGGTTGTATCACCGAACAATCCAGCGATACCATTCTGAAATGTGCGTTGCAACGAAGAGGATGAAAGTGACTGAGCCCAATGACTGTTCAGGTTAATCAGATCCAGCTGAAAACATTCACATCTACCTTTCAGGTAACTAAAATTGAAATTATGGCACACCATCATAAAAAAGAAAAAAATCAAGTTGGAGTGCAAGCATAATTTATTTTATTTATTTAACAAATGCTGATTTTATTTAATAAATTGAATAAAGTTCAGTAGAATTTATTGTGGAACATTAATTTAAGCTTTCAAAATAAACCGAAAACCTAAAATAGTTGAACTTCTCATTTAAATTATAAATGAGAGTACGATTGTAACGAGATGACATGACTGTCAAATATCGTTTGGTTGAAGATTCCTGATGAGATGGTACTTCCAGCGCTGGTTTTTTGACATGTTCATAGGATGGATTTTGCTAAAATTAGTAAAATATTATTCAATAATTTCTTCAGATTTAAGAAATTTCAATTTATCAGCAAGATAAGAAATTTTTGACACTAAATTCTGCTAAATCATACCTCATGCTAAATTTCTGATGAACTCAAAGTATTTCCCAATGAATCGTCTTCCACGGGGTTAATTACAACGATAGGATAATTGTCATAATCTGGAAATATCTACGGTTCTGTCGATTCACTCATATAATGATATGTTGGAAGATTTTTTTGAATCCTGGTTTCCTGAAATGTAGCTCAAATCGTGCTTGGAAAAAAAGCATGATTTCATCCTCATTGGTATTTGAAAACATATAATTTTAAATGAATAAAATTAAGGTATATTCTGATTAATTTGCAAAGCAAATCTATTCCTAACCATCCATTGAAATAAGTTATATTGAAATATACAAATTTCACTTTTTTGAATTTTTGCTTAAATTTCATTGGAAAATTTCATTTCTTAACCATTATTAACGATACTTAGTTTACTGAACGAAACATTATCAGTGGTTGATAACGATGTCAGTGATGGTTGCATATCGAACGACCGATGTTACATCCTGTATCGCGTTGTACCTGATTTTCAACATTTACTTTTTCTTCTTATAGCTGCGCTTGTTTAAAATTAAATTTGAATAAAAAATGTCCATGATTCTTGAAAGATATCTAAAAAATGGAAAACAGAGTTAGGACAATTACTATAGTACAACACAAGCGTAAAACCTTATTTCTTATTTTCCTGATACTGTTTTCAGGATAGCTTGCAAATTATACTGAATACTTTGACAGAATTATACCATATTTAAGTTAAAATATGAAGGTAAAAGGATGAAAATTTAAATAAAATTAATTACAAGCGCTTTATTACGTATGTGTATAATGTCGATGGCCAAGATTTAGTTCTTCAGTTCACATTCTGTTTTCTTCTAATTGTGCCTTGATGTTAAACATATACTCGAACAGCATATTTTGAATGCAGATTATTCAATAATTTTACTTGAAATTGAAAATTAAAGGAATTTGCAAAGAAAAATTAAAGATCGGTGGAAATTCCGGAAGAACAAACTTGAATTTCCTGCAATCGTAATCGTTTGATTAAAAGTTCACTTTTTGTTGATTTTATTCATGTAGTATCAAATACTGATACAGTGTAACATAAATTACCATCCAAGCGTAACATTTTTTGAAGAATTACTGATGAAAACTTTATGACAATTTTATAAATTAATACAGATGATAAAATATACACCAGGAGTGCTTACTTCAGGAAGAAGTGTTTTCGATCATAAATTTTTATCGAATTTAACATATTACCGGGAAGTACTTCTGAAGTCCTTTTAATATTTGATCACCATCTCAACTGAAATCTTTATTTCGTAGATAAATTTAAAGTTCTTTACTAAAAGTCAGATACAGCAAATTCCTTAAATTTTACGAATTTTTGAAATTGTATGTGTATCACAATTAACTCTTGAAATAACGGATTATAAGTATTAAATTTGGAAGCAAAACACATAGTTTGGGCACTTTCTGTTGAATCATATAAATGTATTATCATACCACTGACCACCTCAGTCAATATCAGTAGGGAACGGTAAATCATGTCGAACCGGTGTCATAAATTTATTATTTCTGGTCACAGCTTATTAGGATGTTGTGGAAGAATCGATTCTGAAGAAGTGATTCAAAGCCTTAAGGATTGTACCTGCTCTAAAAAGTTGTTTCATTCTTATCGTAAATATCGTATAAGAAGGGTCAAATTTAAACAATTTGAGGTTATTCATCCATTCATCTAGGTAAATACAATACCAATCTAAATTATCAGAAATATTTACCTAAATCACCTGCTGAAGTAAGGAACTTACCTGTTCTCAGCAAAACAGATGAGAAACTATTTTTTAATTCATGCATAATGTTTTGTTTTCTTCGGAAGAGAGTTAAACGTTATAATCGTGCAAAGCTTACAATCATAACATTTGATTAACGACTGCTTCATGGTTGATGTTATCAGTGATCGATCGTTGTATAGTTAATTTTGAGGATAAATTTAGCAAATCATTAGTAGTTTTTACATCATAACTATCTCCAATGTTGACCAGAATTGTGTGATGCTCCATCCTCAACGAGTATTCTTCTGGGTTGATTTGGATTCCTATTTATTTCATAAACCTGAAATTTATACTAATATCATCAAAATTATCAATTGATATTGATGATAACACTTGCACCATAAATGGTTAGTCGTTAATGTCTTTTAAGTTTACAGAATTTTCTTCTGAATAAAACATGCTGTGAATAAGTGTTCAAATCCTGAATAATTTTGTTTTCATGTCCATTTACGAATAGCATTTCTTCGATGTTCTAGTATGGTCGCTATCAGTATCAAAAAAAAGTTGGCTGGAAAAATCTGCTAATACTAATACTAATGCTAATAGAAATAGATGATTCAAATATTAACTATGAAATTTCAAACAGTAAAATTTGCAACCAAAACTTAGAACAATTTTTTTTTGAAAAAAAAGGCAGTATCAACAATTTTTCTTTGATTTTCTGATCAATTTCAATTAAAAAACAATACATTACTACCTACTTCATCTCCTTCTTAAGTTTTTGCTTGACGCTTCCAGAATCTGCTTCAGTTGGAACTGAAATTTTTCCAAATTTAATCCCTACAGATAACCATATTTAAATGCAAAAATCATAACTCCATTTCTTCACCACTACACAGTTATCTCAATGTTCAACTCATATAAATATTAAAAAAGAAATTTTTCATTGAATCAAAGCAAAAAAAGCAATTAGTCCTATTTCTTGAGTTTATGAAAACGTATATACCTGCTGATTTTTGACTTTGGCTGCTAACTGTTATTTAATTCAAGCTAAATGCTTTTCAAGAAAAATCAAAGTAAGTTGAGGTATTCAGAAAATATAATAACCAATTAAGTTAAATTAAAACGAAACATATAATGAAGATTATACTCCCTCTAAGTAAGTTATTTTACTATTAAAATCATGAATTGTTTAAAACGGCAATGCAATAAACTTGATTAGGATTGATGATCTATCTGACTGATTAAATCATTGCCGAATGTTGACGAAATCATATTCCTAAAATATGTACTTCTTAAATATATTTTTTGATATTCTAAAAAAAATACTAAGCCTCACCGAAAAGCCATATCAGGATTGCTTTCAATCTGTTCTCTTATAGCTTTCGAAAGTTTTGGAATGCTGGATAGCAGCTGTTCGATTAATGTCAGATCCGGTGATTTCAGCTGATCCAAGCTCTGCACACGGGATAACACACTGCTATTAATGCCAATAGCATTCCTTTTTTCAGCAAATTCAGTAATTTCAAATGAAATCGCAACGATACCATTTCACACCTAATTTCTGATTTTGAAACTCAATAATGAAAACCTTCTGACAAATAGCATTAGGAAATTTCTTTTTCATGTCATTCCCTTTCTCATCTTATTGATTATCAAATTAATCAAACAGGGGAAACTTATCGGAAACAAAATTATAACTATGGCTCCAGATTAAAGTTACAATTAAAATGGTAATATTTCACGGAAGGAAGGGAGCAGTGCGTATAAACGGAACAGAAGAGACGAATCATCCGGCAACCCTTTATATAGGATGATATGTCGTATGTGTGATTATCACTAGCAGGAGATGTGTATCCCGTACAGCAAGCACCCTTATCCTAATTATTTGATACTGCAAGTTCTGATGCTACCTTGAAATATCGTTGTGGTTTTAACGCCATCAGAGTTCTGATTACCTGTAGTGAACGCCAAAGAGATACTGCTATACAGCTTTAAAAAAAAAAAAAAAAAAAAGTAAAAAAAAAAGGAAAAAAAAAACCCCGACCCAGACGATCGATTAAATCTTCCATAAGCATAAAAGTACAGCGGTGCAAAAAAAAATTAGCCATGTTTTTATTAAAGCCTTTAATTAGAATTTCAAATCATCAACAATCCTTATGCTCTAACCCATGGATTACATAAAAAAAAAAAAAAAAAGAAATATGCCATGTGTGCTTGGAGTCCAAAATTGTGCAACGATTTGCTGCTAAAAGGAACAAATGAATCATAAATATGAGCAGTTTCGAATTTTAAAAATTTTGTAGCTAATGTATCGTAGCCTCAAGTAACACTCAATTTCAGAAAGTTTTGCTTTGCAGCACGGACATACGTAAATAGCTGTTAAAGTAAGTGAACGTAAGCTGATGCCAGGCGAAAAAAAAAATTTGTATAAGTGACTTGACGGAAACCAGTAGTAGTATACTTTTTATAAACAAAAGTATGCAAAACATCAAATATACAAACAAAATAATAGATGATCACTTTGTATAAACCATAGAATTATTAGAGCGAAGCAAAAAAAGAAAAAATACAAAATTTCAAAATTTCGGAAGGTATTTTAATGCATTAATAGCATACAAAAATCTACATTAATACTCGTTTAAACATAAATAACGAATATTATAAAGGTATCAACATTTGGCAATAGTCAGTTTTATTTGGTCAAAAATTTAATATTATCTCTTATTATACAAACGTTTTTCAAAATTAAGGACCGAAAAAGATAATTATGTTGGAACTATTTTTGGGAGGTTGCTGGTTATGCATAATTTCAATAATGAAAAATGATCCCCCTAGAGAAATTTGAAACTATTTGGAAGTTTTAACAATAGACGATATGGACAATTCTAATTCAAATTACAAATCAAAATTAAAGTCATGATTTTCTTAAAGTTAATTCATTAAATACCTAACAATCCAGTGGCATGTAACAATGAAGGAAATAGGTTAAAGATAACAACCTTTTCCTGCTAAATGATGCAAAATAATGACGCAAATAAAGATAACAGGACCAATAAATATAAATTATCTCATACAGAAAAACTCTAGACCTTTTATCAACTAGTATCAGGACAATTAAATAAGCAATTAGGAGTCTGAATTAGACAAATAAATTATACAACCGTTCAATAGATTTAGCTCTTAGTCAGTAATAAACAGAAATTTTCTGAAGTGCAATTTGAAAGATGAACTGCACATTTGAAGGGATCAAAAAGGAATGAAAATGAGAAAATTTCACGGAGATATGGTAAATTTCACAAATGCTACATGAAACCAGTCAGTTTCATTGATTCTACCGAAATGAAGAAAATGATGAGTATTATAATAATCATTAAACATCATTTATAAAACTTATGCAAATGTAGTATTCAGGATGAACTAATCGAATTGAGCACAAAATGTAAAAACAAGTTTCAAGCAGCCAAACAAGATGCTAAACGTTCGATGATTCAAGTGAATCCAGAATACTTTCTGTAATCTAAAAGTAAGATATGATAAGAGGCACATATAACTGTTTTTTAGGTTATATAAGATTTTAAATCAAAATCTCTTGGTTTATTTAAAAGCAAACTTCAGATTGTCATGTCATTAATTGTTAGTGTATCGATTTCGAAATTATCACTCTAGAATTTCAACTATGGTAAATGACACAGAGAAACAGAGGAAATGGACAGGGATACGGAGATTTGGAAAAACTAACGACTAATCAATAAAACTCAAAGAATCAAATTTTAAATAGTTAAAAAAGACACGGAACGCCCGGCAAAGAACTGCCTTCGGTTTCATCGTAAAATTTATTGGGACAAAAAAAATGGATATACCTGTTTTTTATAGGTGGATTTTGAATCAGAAGGTGGACAGACTGGTTCGTCTGGCTCAACGTATACTTCATTCTTTCCTTTTTTACGCGACAAAAGGAAACCTTTTTTTAGTAGCTAAAATGAAATCTACGATTATTTTTAAAAATTTCCTCTGGTAAGAAGCTAAAATTTATTGACACAAACAATAAAATAAGACAGTTTTTAAACGATTCTTTGCGATATTGTAGTGATAAATTCCAGTTGCGCAGATAAAATAAAAAGAGCTCTTTCGAAATACATTGTCGAAAAATTTCAGTTTATTTCAGAAGTTGCTTTTGGTGCCGTTATGCCTTTTGACTGGCAATATCAAAATGCGAAAATCAGAAAAAGAATTCTGCATAGTTAAACGAACATTGAGACTGTGGATTACGAAAAAAAGAATCAAAATCATGGAAATTTTTATTTGTAGTAAAATAAATAATTGCTTAATTAAATGTAAGATTGATGCTCGACTAAATTCAATGGTTACACAATGTTTAAATTTTTTAGGAGCAAGCTTGGAACAACGAAGATAACTCGAATTTATTTGAAACCTACCTTAATTTTCAATAAAGGAGACATCTGCACAACGAGTGGCTGTGCGAGCACAGCTCGCTTGTGACTAATCACTTCTTGACCTAGCAACTGATTGAAATGAGTTGCTAGGTGACGTCGAAGAAGTGTTTTGTGAGCAGGCATTTGCAGCACTTCAGCCAACGTTTCTGCTGTGAAAGTTGGCTCATGTACCTGAGGATGAAAAGTTAAAATTTCGGTAATTTGAAAACAAAGCAGTAGTTCAATTTCAGAACTCAAAATTTGCAAAATCTCAAAGTAAAATATCTTTAAAAAATAGAGGAAAGAGTTAATGATATAGAAGTTGCCCTACACTGTACAGTAAATCCTTCCACTATTATTACCATTATTATCAAACCTTCACTATTGAGTCTTGCATAAAAGCCTACCATTAGCGCGCCATGGATCCCAGCACATAGAAGATTAGGCGTAAATTCAGCTAAATCAATTGCTTTCAGCCATTCACAGGTACAGTGATGTGACCATCGTTCTACTTCACTTGGACATGCACCTTTGTGGATTAGATCCTAAAATGTACCCGGAAAGAACTTGCTCATTAAAGCTACCATATATATAACTACTCGACTGTCTAATAATGAAGCGATTACTCACTGGATTAAACCTTTTTTCCAGACGATTTGAACAAAAGTCAACCGATCGAAGGAACTGTACACCACGAGCAATTGTTGCATGATGAAGGGCAGAAGTAATTTTCATCTGCAATAATTAAATATAAGAGATTCCTTCCCTATCATTTTCGAGTTTAAAAGATTTTAAGCCTACTTCAATCAGATCTTGCGCAGTTAGCAGTGTTAACATTTGACCGTCAATCATATTTTCAGCCATACTTTCACGATACTGTGGTATCCCAATATCATCCAGCCATAGCAGAACCTTTAAATATAAAATTAAACTGATGAAATTAATTTTTGAATGAAGGACGCAGAATTAAGTAAATTAATGGGAACTTAAAATATTTTAATTAATACAATATGTTAACGGAAACAGAAACCTGTAAAATTCAAAATTTCCGTTTCAGTAATCAATTACCTGATGTAAATCCATACGATCGGCAGAATCTTTAATACCACGACTTATACTAGTCAAAATACAACGCAAACGCTTTCTATGTAATGGATTTCTCATCAGTAATTCCTGAAAACAACCGTTTTACAGTAGTACACTTTCAGGTAATTCACTTTTTTGTCTTACAATATAACTGGGTGAATGAGTAATATTAGTGATTTCACAAACTTAAATTTCGAGTTATTCATTAAAAACCTTCTCAAATTCTTGATTTGTCATATTCAACAGATGTCGACCACTGCGTACAAAGCGTTCAACTTCAGGTACATACACACTGAAACCAATTTCCGCCATCCATTCGCAAATCTGTTCTTTACTCCATTCAACAAACTGCTGCAATGGTGGTCGAAGTGCTATGGCACCGGATATTGGCCCATAAATAGGTAACCGTGACGAATGTGCTGATCTAGAAAACATGATCTTATATGAATACCTTGCCATGCTGAATGAACGAGTATTCTAGCTGATTTCTGATTCTAGTATTCTAGCAGTTCGGGACAGAGACCCTTTTATTTTAAATTTCCAGTAAATTATTTCAGCTTTCTAACCAACGATTTAGACAAATGCGGAAAAATCTGTCTTCCTTAAATTACTATGATTCATTACTTAATTTACCGCTCTAAAATATTCTTCAATGGATCTTCCAGACGCTTTTTTGTTAGAAAACATTATGGCAATATTCCATCAATCATTTGATTTAAATCAAGCCGTTCCTTGTTCAATATCACTGTAACCCGACAATCTCAAAAATTTCTCCCAAGGCAATTTTGAAGTCCTATGATCTAAATACTGCATAATTTAAATTGTACTTAATAATACAGTGGAAAACAAAGAAAAACAAGACCTTAAAGCACCAGCACGATGAAAGTCAGCAGACCTAATTTCTTGTGAGGCACTTCTTGTCAATTTTCCAAACAAATTTTTCAATGAAGATCTGAAATTAGAATAAAATGGGTGCTATTTGTTGGATTAACTGAATTTATTAAAAAAAATTCTATGTAACCGTCATTTCAGCAGACATTTTCCTCATCCATTTCATTCTGGAAGCAAAACTTTGTTTTTTTAAACCATCAGCTAATATAAAAGTATCCTCGAAGAAATTCAAAGAATCGCAGTGGTATTTTTGTTTTTTAAACAGAAATGAATAAGATGCGGTGAGTTACAAAGAAAAAATGATTTCAAAACATACCTCGTTTTCCCACGCTTAAATTTTCCAATTTCAATAGAAGATCTGGTCTGCACCCCCCGCATAATTTCATCATCGCTTTCAGCTGAGAAAAAAAAAGCGTTAGTTTACATAGGAATTAGAATAAATCTAGATTTCAAAAGCAAGTATCAGAGGAAGCACTGATTCCTAAAATCTCACATTCTAACCAATAAAGTTCGCCTGAAAAAGACTAATACAAGCAATGCAAACAATGCATTTGTAAATATTCTTGAATCGATAGGAAGAACTACCTGATATACCTCCTGAAGATGTTGTAGAAAGTTTTTTTCGCGGTAATGTTAGAGTTGAAGCAGCCTACAAATAAAGAAAATGTATATCAGATAGCTGAAACTTAATCACTCAAGTGTTCCTCGTCTACTATTACTATCAACATATTTACTAACCTTACGTCCAAACGACCTAGAGAAGCTTGGATTTTGAAATGTATCGTGTTTATGTTGCATTTCATTCCCGATACGACGCAGTTCATCCAGTTCAGCAGCTAACTGTCGAGCAGCAGGAGATGATGGCGAGTGATAGCTGAAGGAATCCATTTTCGAAATGCTTTCGTCTACTATTACTATCAACATATTTGCTTACAATGCCAAGTTTAGCATTATTCAAATTTATGAAATGGTACTTTGGAGCAGGACGACTAGCTGATCTAGATGAAATAGGTGGAAGTGTGATAGTGGGATCGTAATTTGTTTGAAGTCTTGGAGTACCAGAATTCGACCAACTGTGCTGTGGTGAAGCTGTTGATAACGATGAGGTATAGGATGATGATGACTGTAAGTTCATTTTCTAAATACTGTAATAATAAAGAGCGTCATAAGTAAGCTCTGTTAACCAAACTTATTTTAAAATTTTTCCTGAAAATTTCAACTTGTAATTTAAAACTAAGTATGAATTTTTAAAACCTGTACTGCTGAAGGTGTTCTTGAGGATATAGCACCTCGCTGTTGGGCACTACAAAGACTAGTTGGAAAAGACGAAGAATGAGCAATATGTTCGTTCGCGTCATCCTGAAAAGAACGGTAAGCTATTCTCTATATGTCAGTGGCAATCGCGCCCCTTTTAATATAAGCATAAAATTTGCTTATGATTCCGGAAAGAACTGTAGAAAATATATTGTTTCATGTGTGGTTGCGAGCGACTGTCCAGATTTGAGTGAATTTGAAAATTTACAAGCAGCAATCGTCTGAGCTGAGCATTGATATCGAATGGCTGAGGTGATTCAAAATTATTCTGAACGTAACAACGTGGTAAAGACATTGTCGGTACCGCACAAACGTCAACTTCACGCCCATTACGACAATGCTCATCCAGTGCATTTCTCAACGAACTAATTTGAATATTCTGCAAAAATTTAGCGGTTACTTTATTTTAGATTTAAATAATCTATAGAAATTCATATGAAGAGCAAATCATTTTTTTCCTACAAGTTTGAAATTCGAATTATTTATAATTTCGTCCAGCTAGAGCTTTTTGAACTGTACAGCATCAACATTCTGAGGTGAATGAAGACATTTTCTTTCAAACATTGACTCACTTTTTAATAAAAATGTTTTGCATTCACTTCAAGGCGACGAGCTGTATAATTCGAAAAGCTCTGGCTGAATGAAATTATTGTAGTTCGAATTTCAAACTTATAGGAATAAAATAATCTGCTCTTCATGTGAATTTCTTTAGATTACATAATTTCTGAAAAAAGACTGACTTTTTGTTCATTATCCATAATAAGCCGTTGGACAGCCATTCGTAACTGCACCATTTCGCTGGCTGAAAAAAAATATTGGGAGAATTAATCCACTATATTCAAGAAACTCACACAGCCTACCTTTTTCTTTCTGTAAAATCCCTTTGGAAGAAAAAGGAGTTTTTTCTTTCTATTCAGATAATACTATCCATTCAAAACAGCTGGGTCTGATTCAACAGACAAGCTCTTCAAACCAGAAGACCTTGAACTTGTAAACCCCAAAAATAAAAAAAAAAAAAAAAAAAAAGGAAAAACTAGCATTAGGAAATAAAATCTAAACCTTACTATGCCAACAATGTGAGCTTACTGTAAATGTTCTAACCTTGATCCGGTTCGACACCGATATTACCACCAAGTATTTGCTGATATGGCAGTTGTGCAAGAACTGGAGTCTTATAAACTTGTGAAGGAAGACCATGCTGCATTACAAAACTTTGCATTGTCTGATTTAAATGCTCAATTTCAGCCTAAAATGCGTTGTATTGTTACTTTGAAAGTGGAAAATATATGGAATTCCTAAATTGAAAAAAAAAAGAGTGTAAATTAAATACACTAAGAACGGAAACAGATTTGAAAATCTTATTTTCTGTAAAAAAAAAAGAAAAAAAAGGACAAATTATGTATAACCGATGTTAGAAATGATGAGAAGATGTAATAAATAAATGAATAATTGCTCGCTGATGATTTAATTAACGTCAAGAAATCAAACAAGTAGCATATAACAGTATTAAGAAAAGGTTGATCCTTTTCCAATTCTCCCGAAAGCTCTTTCTATTTGGGACTTTTCTTGCCAAAGAAAAATTTAATCTAAACCCAATTTCAACAAACCTGAGACAGTTGAAGCTTCCTTTCTGTTTCCATTTTCTCCTTCTCCAGGGTGGCATACTTGAATTTCAGATTCGAAACTTCCGCTAGGAGATCTAACTTTTTAGACTCCAAATCACCATTGTTATCAACACGCTACAATGATGAAATTTGGAATAATATAGATCTTAAGTTTTACCTAATTTAAGTCATAAAATAAAAAATTTATGAAAGATCAATCAAATGAACAAACTACTGGAATTATTATAAGTAATGTAGTATATGAAGAATTGACCTCTTGTAGTAATTCTTCGGTTGAATCTAAATTGTTTGCTTTAGTTGCAAGAAGATTTTCCAGATCTCGTATCTTTTCTTTTTGAGCACCAACCTGTTCCGTTAATATAGTAACCTAAAAAACATGGACTAATTTATTGTTAAGATAAGGACCTTGTACGGCTTTTTTTTTTTTTTAATTGAAACCTTAAATGGAGGGGCACAACAATTGAAAGCATCAAATTAGCACGGTATGGCAGGTTTGCTAAAAGAAAAATTTTGTGAAATGATATAAAATATCTATGAAAAGGATATCCAATTTCGTATCATCTTTCGAATTTTGCATTAATGCCGAAATTGAATTTCCACAACAATAATTTATTACAAATCTATTTTATGAGCTGATGTTAAAGAAAAATCCTTCACGAGTTAGCCATATTTCAAACTACTTGGAAAATTTAATCCGTCAAAATTAGCACGAATATTTTCATACTCCTGTAACAACTTTCAAATAACTTCAAAAAATGTTTGAATCATTTAGATAAAGCGAAATATACCTGTAATGACAGGCTATCACGAGCCATTGCAAGTCGGTGTAATTTCTCCTGTAATTCCGGATATTCTGGACAAGATACTGTTGACATTGATGGTGACGGACTCTACAACAACAACAACAATAATCTAGGATTTCCTACATATTTAAAAAGGAAAACTTCATTTTAAGCTGGAAACTTATAAAAATTAAGCTGAAGTTTTCATCCGGAGTAACTGATTAGAAATCATGGAAATGTAGCAGATCCTTCATGACGACACGCTAATCTGCCTTTTTTTATTGCTTCATTCCCAGGCTCTAATTTCGGTGGCCAAAGAAAAAAAAAATAAAGTTACCAGCTGTGCCATACAAACTGAATCTTCCATCTATTCTTTCCTCTTCAACACCCTCTCATTACATCTACATTTATTGCCGTACTTCGTAAAACAACTCTTATTTAATTTAAAAACAACAATCTAATTTTAAAACTTCACCAAAATCTTTTAATACAAGTCTCATTTTTTTTTTTAATTTAATCAGTCAAACTTGAATTTCACTAAATAGTTAATTTTATATGAAAGACTTAGTTGATCAAGCACTGCTTTACTCGACATAATTAAGAAAAGAAAGCTTTAGTTGAAATGATTAAGTACTTCTTTACTCGACATAATTGCTTACTGAAATTTCTTAGTGACGATTAGTAAGATAAGTTACCAGATTCAACATCATAAGAAAAAGACATAAATGATTTTATTGAAAGACAAAACTGAGATGAGTTTTTTTCCCATTTGTTAACAAAAATATAATTTCACTAATAAAAAAAAGAAAAAAATAAATGATTCGTCCCACATTAAGACCGTAATGAGTTATTCCATGCATCGTTCGAAATATCCCGCACCTCTTCTGCCGTACATAACAATCATTCAGAATTTCTCCCCAAGGATTTATGGTTTCAAAACTTACATAACGAATAGTCCTAGTGAATGTAATTGGTAACTGTTTAACTTAAAAAGGGTAAAGTGAGTATTTGCGATCAATTGCAACCGTTGATCTCAATAGATCCGGTAAGAACTGAAGAAGTGGTCTTTTAAAAAAGCTTCCGAAGAGTATATTCATTAAAAAAATGTTAAAACCTCAGCAAAATGACTCAAATTTCCGCAAACTACAGTAAAATTAAATAAAATGGCATGAATCATTAACAAAATCATGGATTTCCTGAAAGATACATGAAACTAATCAAGAATTGATAGAGAGAAATAGTGGCGAGGCTTTAGCAAATCTGTTCTGTGATCACCTTTTAAAAAAAAAGGATCAAAGAAATTGAACTGCTTGAAAATTTTCAGATGATCATTACGAAAACTTCTGCAAGCTGTAACACATTTTAGTGATAAGCAAATTAAAATTTAAAGTGTTACGACCAGTAGATTGAAATATTTTATTTTGAGAAGTGGAATTATGAGAGAGAGGGAAGAAAAAATGAAACAGAGTCTGCGAGTCAGGATTATGAAAAAAAAGAAAATTTCACAAATGAAATAATGTGAGAGTGAATGAAATAGTTAACCACTTCGTTTTGCTTGCATACTGCCAGGATCATTTCCTAAAAGCAAGCATAAAACCATCCGCGACAAAATATCAATACTCATTAGCAGCCAGGCTGTTTCCATCCTAGAGAGAAAAGCCTTTAACGGTAGAACTTCGCCTTTAATTGAAATCCCAAAATTTTATAACAGATCAGATCAAAATAACCTAAAAAGAATGAATCCTCTGACTGAAATCTTCAAGATTCTGATTATTTAGAAGACCTCCCAGAATTGTATTGCAAACCTTCCCGCAGTTTTTCCTTAATCAGAGTAATGAAATAAAAGTTATTTCGCAAAAGTATCCATAAATAAATGAGCCATAGATAGTTGAATTATTCTTGCATGAGATTATTTTCAGTTTCCACAATGAAACTGATGAGGATGCCGAATGGGTAAATAAAACTGACCACTTTGGCGTATAGTAAACAAAAAGAATTCGAAGTAAACAAACAGTAAACATATTTTGAAATGGGAAAAAAAGAAGTTGGATCTGAATTTATCATTGTAATTTGATGGATGATTGCGTTGCAGATATATCTCTTGGAAGATGAAAAAGTGAACTTACTCTGGATGTCCAACTACCAGCACGTGGGGCACGACATAATTCCTGTAAATTGACACTGCCAGCACATGGACCGGTTGGAAGTCTCATGAGATGGCATGCAGTTGTTGAGCCGTATTTGGAGTCGCTCAAACTACGATGAATTCGGTGCTGCTGTTTGGTGGATCCACGAAATCCACGATAAGGTGGTGGTGGAGGGAGAAACGAACAACTGGAGCCACTGCTTAGCGTACTGGAGAAGCCCGAATCGCTGTAGTGTGTCACGTATGGCAGCAACGGACGTGATGTTGCCGTTGATGACGACGCTGTACTCCTTCAACACAAATGCAATTGCTTGTGTTATCAATGTCACTCACAACTCAACTCAGCTACAGAATTTCACTGCTGACACACACATTCTACGTATCCCTTTACGCTCACTCCCAAATGCATCGCGTAACCTGAGATAACAGATTCTCTCAGGTTAGGTTAGTCAATGGGTCATTTCAATGGACGCTACATATAATGCAGTCCAATAGACTTTCAACCTCAGTTTAAACTTTTATCACTTGCTGTGTCCAAATATATTAGATTTGAAGCCTTTTATTACTTACTTAGGGATATCACGTTCACAGCTAACTGATAGCGATGGCCCAGTGATACCTTCACAGATGTTTGACCGCTGTAAAAGCAACTCAAGAGAAAAGATGAAATTCTGATTGATTAACTGCGAAAGAGGCCTTTTAAGGGTCCAATCTTGGGCCCATCAACGAATGCAATAAACAGAAGACATTTTAGGGGATAAATAAGAAAGGATAAAGGGGTGGAGTAGCTAACAGGAAAACAAATCTACATAACCGATATATTTATACGGGATATGATGTATGTAGCACCATCGGTAGAATATCACCAAATATTTTACTCCACTAATAAATGAAACCTGAGATAATCGACTGGAACAACGGAACAACCGAAAGCGGATAGTAGGGACAGCATGAAACGTAGCTGGTATTAATTAATAAAGAACTCAGTCTAGGCTAAAATAACAACCAGGAATGTATTGGTGTATTCACAACACATACACGCACATACACACTGCCATCAAGCTTGTCGATCTCAACACGTTAAAAGAATCCCTAACTGATACACTCTCCTTTCCTCCTTATCCTTTTTCTTTCAAAAAAAATAAAAAAAAAGCTTTCAAAATGCCTCCGTTTTCTTGTAAGTGAATACGTATGGTGTGTGTGTCTGTGTGGATATTTCAAACAACTACAGCAAATAGACCAAATTAAGGAACTTAGGCAAAGTAAGAAGTGGAAGACGGAAATAATGAGTACAGGCCCATATATATGTTTTCCGTTTGTTGGGCTGCAAATGAACGAGTGTCAAAAACATTCTGAAGCGTAAATTAGAAAAATTCTTCCATTTGTGGGTTACCGCTTTCTTTTATTTATTTCTTTTTTTTTTTTCTAGGCCATGCTTAAATCTCACTATCAAAATGCTTTGCTTTGCTCCGTTACCAGTTCTAACTATAAGCCCTCTTTTGTTTTACAGCTATTTTTCTACTTAGCTATAAATTTTGCAAGCTCTTTTTCATTCAGATTCTTCTTAACACTTCTTTCCATATATATACATATATTTTATATTCGACTGTTAATTCATATATATATATATATATATATATATATATATATATTAATAAAATAATATATAAATATAAAATATATATATAACTC
>PQVD01001929.1:0-16076 GCA_003012265.1 Setaria equina
ATTAGATAGTTTCCTGAAAATAATCTTGAAGATAAATTGAGATGCTACTCATTTTGCTTTCTCTAGTTATTGAATACCGACTAAATACCTGAATTTTCTGTTTTCTTTTGTAACAACAGCGACTTCCACTTCTGATGCTTTCAAGTCAACACCTAAGGATGACTGCAAACATTCAACAGCCAACTGAAAACAACGGATGCAATCATCAATTTGAGCACATCAGTTCATTAATTTCTTGTTTCGACTCAATAATAAAGTAAATAATTCTAAATATAAATATTTAATAACAAATAGAACTTGAACAATAATACAGACTGCCAAACATACCTGCACTGTACCTTCGTAATCATAATCAGTTTTCTTCTTTAGTTTTTTCTCCAGAAAACTGTTTGCCGGCTGTTGTTTCACACCAACGCCAACACCACGCATCCCTCGATAATAGCCAGCTGGATCTACACGAAATATTTGCGGTCCCTCTTCATCATCATAAGAAATCAGTAACATAACTAAAATCATGGAATTATTAATTTTCCGAAGACCAATAATAGTCATACCGATCTTATTATTACACTTCAGTTCTTTGCGATAAAAAACTACATCATTCCAACTACGGTAGGAGAAATAAAAATCGGATGTGGAATTATTTACATATAGAAATTGAGATTCACTTGATAATGCGTGAAGCACCTGGAAATAACCCACCCATACTTGTTTCATTTTTTTATATGCCTCCTTTTACATAAAACTACCTTTTACACAAACAAAAAACTTACCACAGCCTAGTGAACGTAACTCAGCATTTTGAGTATAATATTGATTAAGATCAGCCATTCTCCTGCTAAGTTGTTCTACCGACATGTTGTAACCATTCTTGTACTTCCATTCAGCTGCTTCTATTTGGGCTCGTTTCACTTGGAATTTACTGTCAGCTTAAAAGGGATTAAGAGTATGAATTACTTTACACAAAAATTTAATTATATTCGTAATACCTCTAAAATTTTCTTAGACCTTTGACGGATTAAAGCTTTACTGTTTTCAAATAATGCGCTTCCCAAGGGACCCATCCGTCAACAACTATTCAAGATGAATCCAACGCAATTTCTTAGCAAATGAAGTGGTAAAACAGCTAAAGTATTGCAATTAGCTTATATTGTAAAGGAAGAATGGAAACTTACGTATCATGCCAACCATTGCACAACCAATTGTCGGTGTTAATTGATATAAGCTTGTCACAGACTCGGCCACAATCAATTTATCCTGAAATTACCAAACTTCATATGACTATGATTGCGACAGATGAATCTTCAACAGATTTTCCTTCTGGTTGATATCACATGTGCAGAAATACCGTATTTAGTTTAATCAGAGAAACAGATAGAAATACCGTAATTAGTTTAGTCAGAGAAACAAAACACTGCACTTGACTTTCCCCAAAAATCACTTCATAATTAACTCATTTTTTTTCGAAATCCTTAGTAAAAACTTACGGGCACTCGTTTCTGAACTGCTACAACAGCACAGTCAATACCTTTCACACCAACAGCAGTCAAATTCGTTGAATTTATTGCTTTGAAAGCATACTCTAAAACGACAGATACAAGAAAGGCGGCCAAGATAATAACAAATTATGATAGTATAATTGAACTAAAAGACATCTCACCAACTTGATATACTCTCCCTTCAGGTGAAAAGATCGTAATATGACGGTCGAAGCCTGCACTACTTCCCCGTGACATGGCGCTTCTGAAACAATGATGCACATTTATCCCAATAATGTTTAAGTTGATCACCGTGAGCATGACAGAATATAGTCTGCTCCATCAGATTTTCCTGTCTAGGTATATGACTGTGATCGTAGATTTAAAAATCTAAAATAAACGAAAAAAAATGTTGAGTATTTGTCAGCTTGACCTCATACTCATTACTAAAAACATTCACTAAATTAACCATATTATACACGGCAATACTTCTAAAATTTAACTAAAAAACTAAAATGACACGAAGTCTCGGGATTTAAAATGCAGATTTCCCAATTATCGTATCGCAAAAATAGGAATTCTCATAAAAAGTATTGAAGGATCACGAGAGTATAACTTCGCTTTAATTAACAGAATATATTGATATGTAGCGAACATGACTGAAAGAACTTTTAGCTTAAATCACTTCATACATAGATGAAATATATTTACTGTGCCAATAAATGTAATATAATGTTATATAAAACTGGGAAATTTTGGAAATACAATCAAGCAGAAAAGATCAGATGTAAAATAAACAATGAGTTGAGGCATGATGACCGAAAGACCCATCTTAAAGTTTCCAGAAACACTTTTCATAAGTGAAACAATCAACTTTGACCTTCAAGTTTAAATTTGGAATACCCATTTCATACAATCTGGAATATGAAATAAATATGTCTGACATGAAATAATCATGTCTGGAAAGAGATCAATCATTTAGTAGATAATACTGAGTTAAAACGTTTTTCAAAACACCACTGGAATCTATTTGTGAGTCCCCATGTAATTCATCGAAATAATGCAGAGCGCGACGGGAAGTAGACATTTTGGTACGATATGCTTTGTTTATGATGCATAAATACGGTATATAATCAAGTATTATATCTGCAAATACAATGAAATTATAAAATCTTTCAGAAGTACTTTCTGACGCTAGATTTATGCATGAGTCATATCTGGTGTAGAATGTAAAATAAGAAAATTAAATATTATGTTTACGATGAATTCTGTTTTTATGTGGATCAACTAAAACAAAAACTACAGTAAAAAAACTTACCCGACAAAGGAAAATATTCAATTGCAGGTAATGCAGAACGAGTAACTTTTACAGCAACATGCATATCACTCTTTTCTAAGGCTTTGATATCCTCTTCCTCTCTAAAAGCAAAACACAGTTAAGGTAAATTAAATGATAGTGCTCAACAAGTAGCTACTACTTTTTTTTAAAAAACGTGACGAAGAAAAAATGCAAACCGGTCCGTTGAGGAAAGAACCGCTCCTGGCTCATATGAATGGTCATCACGCAATACGACATTATAAGAAATAACATGGCGCTTTTTTGGTAATATGTCAAATTCCAATTCTTCTTTATTCTTCAAGTATCCGATGAGCTAAAAAGTTTGGAAATTCAGAGAGCTAATAAAATAAGATTAAATTTAGGACTACTTTGTGTAAGAAAAACCTGACAAACTTTGGAAAATGCAATTTGCTTATTAGCATTGAAACGACTTGACCCATTCTGAAGATTTCACAGAATCTAAGAGAGTAAAGGGTGTTAATTAAACACAACCAATGAGCTTTAAATATTTTGTAAGATATTAAAAAAATATTTCGAAAGCTGATATCTTGCTTTTGTAAAGGAATTGACCAAAAAAGCCTTACAAATTAATGGCTCCGTAATGATATAATTCCTTTCCTTCAAAACATGCTATATACCTTACCGTTGCTAACGAATTATAAGAGTCCTGTCCTGAATAAAACTGAAGCTGATTGATACATGCGCGCAAATCACTGTTATAGTGTTCAGCCAGGGCGTAGCAGACATCAGAACAGACACCGATATTTAAAGCAGCACAGAGTTCCTAAAACGTTTAAATAAAATCTGCTGCACGGGAAATCATGAAACGGAGGAAATTAGGATGGCAGACAAAAATTAATAACATGGAGAATAAAAAGAAGTAAACACATTCCATCAAGTTTAAAAAAAAAAAGACCTCAAGATATGAGGAAACGGTGTCCACCTTTGGTCTGATCAAACGATGTGTAGGAATAGGCATTTCGGCTCTTAACTGTTTGAGAATAAAAGAAATGTCTGAAATTGGTGATGAACGTAGCATGAATGTATATTTCAGTTTTTTAACGAGCAGTGAGATAAACGCGAATAAGATAAAATATAAAAAGAAACATGGGAATTAACCTTCACAAATAATGACAATTGGAGTATGAGCTTCCTTGCATAGAGTCCTTAGTGCTGGCCAAAATCCATCATCGTACTTATCGTATATTACATCGCACTAAAAAAAATTTACTTTTTATTTCTGTAGCAATACACAAAAATCTGAACTAAAAAAAAAAAAAGATTACATCGTCAATCAAGATAATAGAGTCCTCAGTCAGCTTCTCTTCACTGCTTTCATTGCGGGAAAACATCTGAGTTACAACAGTTGCCATTGAAAACTGAAAGATCCCCGCATAAGAAACAATCCAGGAAACAATTAATTTCCAATGACATTTCTTGGATATTCTGATGAGTATGAAAGCATAAATAAAAAAAACTTTTTTTCGAAGAAAGTAAAAACCACATCTTTCCGAAGAAAAAACGAAACAATTCAAATAACACGATAAAAAAAACCTTATGAGAGTGCGCTGCTCCCTGCAATTTATACTTTAGCTGCGAGCCACTTCTCTTCTCATTGGAAGCAATTTCTACGACATGCATCTCATAACGTTTTGCAGCTGCGTAAACCTGCAATAGTTATCGATAACATCAATCAGTTTCTTCACTTATTTTCCTTATTTAACAAGGAAGAGTTTCTAGTACTAAAAATTTCTTAGTGCTCACTAGTGATGTTTTGCCACTTCCACAATAACCGCATACGATAGCCATATTGCATAACTGTCCTCTTTCCTCATCGGAATCAAAAGAATCAAAAGAGTTCGAATCACACCTCTTCTGCCTGATGGCTGCTCTTACATCTGCAAATGCCAAGCTGACAGCATTATCATTATAAGTCATATGTTTTCATTCCTATGCGAACCTACAAATTTGTAAGTACTAACAAAAAAAAAACATAAGCCTGTATTATTTCTTAATCAAAAACGTAAGACTTACCTTTTTCATGATTCCTACTTCTCTTTAGTCGTTCTTTCCATGTACCAATCCAATCGCATAAATCATGAACAGTAGTACCATCAGTAACATACTCATCTATTTCCAGTGGTCTCAGTGCTTCACTCCAAATGTTCTGTCGCAATTCTTCGGCCAGCGATTTCCACCTTCCTTTTTTTAGCCATTTATTCTTTGTACTGTAAAACAAATTTCTAATAAGACAAGAAGTCAGGTGATGTACCTTGCAAAAAAAAACAATGAGAATCAGGAAGAATAACAATAGAGAAACAAACCTTTTTGATTTCAACGGAAAGCGTGAACTAGTGGCTGCTGCTTTTTCTTTCAAGCCTCTCTCTGGACCGAAGTTCTTTTTCCAGAATGACTCTTGAAATGCACCACCACTATGTAAATCCATCTTCGAAACTGAGTATAGACGAAGTCCACATGGTAATCCATAGTTAACAGAAGCAAGCTCAGCATATCCAATGTTGGAAATGCTTGGAAAAGGGGCATAATCCATTTCAACCATCAAAACTGTAATGTTGGATATACCGAAGCACACATAAGTCATACCTTTCACTCACTTTTTTTTTCTTCCCATTTACTTGGAACTTAATAAAAGTGTCCCGAAATTCAAACCTGGTTTCTTTTCATGTTTTTGGATACAATTCGTTTCCCCATCAATAAACTGGTCTCTGCAGACCGATGAGTCCATGCAAACTATTTTTGATTTATTCGTTATTGCTTGTCTGGTGTTTTTCGCAATCAACTTTGCAGACGTATTATTCCTATCTTCATCGTCAAGGAGTATCACGTCATCATCTACGTCCTTATCTCGCTGAATTCACGATAAAAAATAATTATAAGCACCATAATAACCTTAGTTACCATGAAACAAAACCTCTTGGACAAAGTCCAATAGGTAAAAAATTTTCATGGAATAGTCAATGGTAAAATATTTAGACAACTTCGGCTTAATCCTGACAAAACAACTGTACTTAAAAGTGAGCAATAAAATAACGCAGGGAAACACTGCTGAACCAGGGCATGTAGAACAACTAACATTTTCTGTACTCACGTGGCTTAGCAATGAGCTGCTTTTCTAGAAAAAATAAGTCTAGCTTTAAGAAAACATGTGGCAACGGTATTTATTTTCTTGTAGGAGTTTACATGTTATCCATAAGTGGATATTTCCACTATAGTCCTTTAATAATTAATCTAGAATATCTGAAATCGATATTAAAATTTCAGGCATAACCAATTACCCCAGCAAATTTTGCATAGTTCCGTTTTGGATATTCTGGATTAGTCAGTATAAGGAACTGAAACTGAAACACTATATAACTTACGCAACAAAACTCGACAAACAGCAATAATAGTGGATCTTTACCACAACCAATCTCAAAAAACCCTCCACACAATTCTACGATACATCATAACTTTATATATGAAAAATCACCTCGCTCAAACTTCCTTTCACCTGACCTACAACAATCGTCTGACGACGTTTCGAAAACGGTAACTCGATGACAGCTTTCTGTAAACAGAGCGATCTCCGACGGCATTTATTTTCTTTCTCTTGCCTCTCTGAAAATAAACATGTTGAATCCGCGAGAAATATAATTAATATAACTTGACTGTGGGAGAGCTAAACATAACAACTGGGATGCTTGTTCGTCAGCTTTCATTAGAAAACTAGAAAATTTGCATATATGTCAGAAATTCACAGCTGAAATTTCCAAACAACATAACTACATATAGATTAATTACTTATGTATAAATATAAACATAAATATACCTATATATCTACATCTATATATATATATATATATAGGTATCATATATACACTGTTTCATATCTCAGTACCTTTTCTTACTATAAAAAATTTAGCTTTTGGCTTATTAATTTCAATTTCATCCACACTATTTAATTGCTTAGAGGAAGCACTTTCGTTAAGGACACCGAAAATATATCTAAACGACTATTTAATATTACCCGTCCGAATAAATTAACAAATCAAATCAACTAAGGAAAATTTGATCACTGTTGCCTTGTTTATTTTTTTATTTATTAAATCATTCTATTTGTTACCTACACATGATGCCGACGACTGCCCTGCCGAAGATAAATTATCTGGTTGCATTTCACTGTCAAAGAACTGCTCTTGCTGATCTAATATATCTTCTCTATCAATTAACTGTGTCCATTCCTTTGGTATGTCTTGTAGCCATTTCTTAACCCTAAAATAATATTATCGAGAAGATGAATAGAAAATATCCAAAATTTGATTTATAATCATAAAAGACCTGAAAGTGTGTTCATTTTCTTTGTATTGCGTTTGTTAAGATAAGATGCCTTAAAATTTAATTAAAATGAAGATATACTTTGCTTTTGGTCCTGTACGGGGAACAACCAATAAAGACTGATACAAAAGATCACCATCTACTTCACTACACTGCTGTATATTAGCATCTTCTTTATCAGCTGATATTAAATGCGCATTTTCTTTGTTTTCATTCATGTTCTGAAAAACTTTCCTAGTTCAAAAGCCTGGATATAGTTGTGTTTCACGTATACGCACATCAATAACGAAAAACGTGCTGCACTGAATAACTGGGCAATTTTGACCAGATACTGAAACGAAGTAATGTAAAGGTGCCTCAACGAATCGATAAAAACTTTTACGTGATAATTTCAAAGAAATACATGCTTGGATCCTTGTTTTAGGATACATCAAAAAGTAATGAATCTACCTCTTTCATCCAATTGGTAAGGCGTCGCAATCGATCTCCACGCACCCATGTGACTGCCGCTTCCTTAAAATGCATCCAGTACCAAAGAACATTCTCAAGGTAATGGATATTAACTTTGAGAATTATAAGGAAAAAAGAAAAAAGGATTGTTTCTAGAACTTAATCTCATTATTGAAAAAAACTATTCAGCATTTGCTGATTGCTGATTAATGCTTGAAAGAGAGAACAGATTCTAAGACCAGTTGCTCACAATAAATAAATCTGATACTGAGCTTCTTCTATGCCTCAAAAAACGCAACAGTTAAAACTTACCACAGACTGTTTGTTTCTTTTGCCTGCAGCATATACTTCTGATTCACTTGATATTTTCGAATGGCCAACAACTCCTTTTCCATTCCCAGAATTATCAATTTCCATTTGTACCGACTGCGACATATGACAATCTTCAAAAGCATAGATACCATTACGCAGAAACAGTTAAGAAATCACCTATCAAATATAAATATATACTTACCGCTAGCAACGATGTCAACTGCTCCATTACTATGGCTTCCACCGTTCTCTGCTGATGGACATTCCTCAGGAATCCTTTCCTTTTCAGAAGAACATTGAAAAATTCTGGATATGGCAGGCAAAAACCTAACTGTCTCATTTTTGGACTTAGTAAGTCTGTCACACGACAATACATCAGGCTGGGTAAATGACACGTCATGTTCACTGCCATTACAAACAACCTCAAAGAAAGCGGTCTCTTTAAAGAAGCATACAGTTAATAAAATGAAAAACTAAATTCACAACTAAATATATGAAACATGGAGTCTAACCAGATTTGACTAATAAATGAAATTCCTCTCTGATACATTGAAAAATTTTTACTTCCAAGGTTGCATGTTCTTTCGGAATTGGTGGAGAATCTGGCATCTTAATAATTCCAGGAATCTTTCCAGAACGAGGAGTAATATCATAAATATTAGGAGTAGAGTGGAAATGCACGCGTTTATGCTTATTCCATCCCTTTGCCCTCATCGTTATATGTCGAACGGTTTTCTGAGTAGCATTGAGCAGGATGGGTTTTAAAGATACTGGTGGAGGATCACACGTTACCTAAAAATGCATTCATACATTAAGAAAGTTATTTCACAGCAGTAATCACAAAATGGAAACCATCCTCGTCAGTATACTTTACAAAAAAAAAACCGATTTATTAGAGAACCTTTAATTCAAAAAAAAACTACCTCAAACTTTCCTATTTGAGTTTTTGACCTCGTCCTATAGATCGATTTCCGAAATTGCATAGATGTACGCTGCTTTAGTCTCAAATTAACTATTTTTTGCTCCTTTCTAGTGCTATTTCTGCGACATCCAGATTCTGGCATGTCATCAGAAACAATGCCATCTACTTCCGTCTGAAGATCAAGATTTTCTTAAGATAACTGATTTCGATTGAACTAGTAAAACTGAAAGAAGAGAAGGAAAAGGCCACTGTTGAGGAACTTACGTTTCTAAAAAACAGTGAAGACCGTCGTTTTAAATGCTTCCGGCCAAATGTAGCTTTTTCCATTGCATTATTCATCTGATGAAAATAAAAATTTTAGATGAACCATGGAACAAATGGCTGATATATCACGTCCAAGATATAACTTTGACGTATTAAACTTTGGACGCTTCGGTATAAAACTATAAAAATTCATCGGCAAAATCCCCATCAATTTGCAGGTTATTAAAAAAAAAGAACGTGTAATTTTACATCAGAAAGAAACGCTTACATTTTTGTCTGTTGATAAGATTATATCATTAGACGAATGATTCTCAGACTCCCTCGAAATGGCATCATCATCGGTTTCCATATCGCATCTAACTCTGTTATTAATTTCAGTTCCTGAAGAGACCTAAAAAACCACTCAAAAGCGATAGGCACAGCAAAAAGTCCCTAATAAAGCATAAAAAAGGATAATTGTAAAGTTAAGCAGAAGCAAAAATTACACCATTTCCAGCCATCAACAATAAACATAATCACTAAACTTATCAGTTCCTGAACCGATCAGCGTCAACAGACGTAAGTGTCACTTCGCAACAATCCTTACGGGAAATCCCGCCTCTCGTGCGTGACTTATTGATTGGGAGACGTGAACTTATTGGTTATTGTATGTATCATAGAAATAAACAAATTCTAAGAGCGAAAAAACGAAACCAGAAAATCTCTCAGAATATCCCTCTCTGCAACGAAAATATTTGGGTAAAGGAGAAAAATTTAGGTTACAATTGATCATTGTAATTAAATTGATGAAATTCCTGATAATTATTGGCTATTTCTGATCAAATCATACTTAATAAATCGTCCCAAATTTCCTGCCAGATTATATTTAGGACGTTATTTGAAGTTTCCGGCCAAGCTATATTCGGTGTATCAATCGGAACTTGAATAAACCATATTCTTCTATTGCGCAGTGAAATTCTCTCGGATTATTCAGCCACAATGATTTGATAATCTTCTGAAATATTATCATTATCCGACGCTGTTATCACCATTTATGTAATTAAAAAAAATATGTTGTTAATGGATGGCATTGCAGCAACTGATTGAAATTGAATTTTTATTCCTTTTTTTAGTCTCGTTTCATAATATACATTTATCCTAAGATCAGAGATAATGATTGTTAAATAGCGATAATCAATTTGTTCTTCCTATCATTTTCAGTGACAAAAAAAAAATTCCGTATTTTAACAAATTTTCGCTGTTCAAGGTAAAAAAAACAAGTTAAAAAAATAAACAAGGATCAAAAAAATTGATAAAAATTTTGAAACAAAAATGTCTAAGGTTCTTTTCTTTTTTTGTTTAACTGTAAGGAAGAGAAATAAATTTTCCAGCAATTAATGATCTATGCGATTTATAAAGAATAGAAATGGAGCAAATTACTAGAATTTATGTCTTTTTTTCTCTTCTTAATTGTTTACAATTTGCACAGTATTATTTTCTGCAATACACTTCTATCAAAATATGAAATTTTGATGATTTGATGATTTGTAGAGAAAAGGTAAAAAAAAAAAAAAAAATTAAACGAACCGGTTTACCTGCTAATGATATATGTTATGTATGGATGGATAAATGATGCTATATTAATTTGTTCTGTAATACCCTTCCACATAATGATTAATCCATTCCTGTTACAGTTGTAGTGTTTTGTTATTTAAGTAAAAATTCATGAAATGAAAATTATTTGTCCGCTTAAAATTTAAGTGTAATGGTACGTCTCACAAATATAACCATCATATTGGTAATTATTGCTGCAATTTGTGCGTCGAAAAGTTCCACATGTTATGATGGTAAATTTAAATTTATCCATTTATTATGCTACCGTAGGAAATTAGTATATTTTATCAAGAGAAATCATTGTAAGATTGGTAATATTAAGCCAATAAATTTGTACAAATTTGTGAACAAGACATTAGATTATTGTAACTGAAAAAGCATTTTCCTTCGTATATGCGATGCTGCTTCCATTTTATTTCTGGTACACTTCAATTCTTGTATTTGTGGAAAATCACATTTCCAGTGACGAAAAGTAAAAATAAGACTGAAAAATGAAATTTAATTGAAACTGAATCTCAAAGTGATATGACGAAAACATGAGTTAATAATTTCAAAGATAAGATCAGTTATTAGATTTTAATAAATGGAGTGCAAGTGTGAGAAATAAAGATCGAAAAAAAGTTGTTAGAGTTGTAGTAATTTTTGGAATTCTCCATATTTCATAAGTGAAAATAATTATAGAAAGATCAAAAACTTTTCCAGCTATTAAAAAAAAAAAAGAAAGAAATTAATTTAATTAAGGCAAAAATAAAAAACAGTTTTGCAGGAGAATATGCTCAAAGTTTATGAATTTTCAGAGCTTTTAAATTTAAAAAATAAAATTAAATGCGATTTAACAAACCGTTCAAATTGCTATTCAGATAATGAATCATATGCTTAACGTGATGTTAAACTTTAAATTTCAGTTCAAAAATGAATTAGAGATTACCATTTCGAATATTCAGAAATCATTAATTACTGAATTAAAATTTGCTCATTTTGAACTAATTTGCAGATTTTCATTGGTACGACAATGGTCATTTCTACCATTTAATAAAATTTTTGCGAAATATATCCGTTGAAGCGGAACGAGAACTGAAATACATATTCAGAAATAAAACTTTGATAAAGCAAGAACTTAATGACACAATTAGCAGCTGGGCTAAAAAGCTATGCACACAATTAGAGGTAAGTTTTATTAGATAAGTATTTTTGTGTGACTTAAGTTAGTTCTAATTAAGAGATGACAGGTGGGGATTCTGGAAAGATTAAAACATTTGATGAAATTAGATAGAAATATTAAATTAAGTTATACATAGCAGATTAATGAGATGATTAGTTGAAATTTTTAAAACATGACTTTATAATGTGAATTCAAGAATCACTCAAAATTAGTTAACTTTTATTCTATCCTAATTAGCTTAAGTTTGCCTTGATTTATAATTATCACTGTGATAAGTTGTTAATCATCATTTCATCTTCTATTGTTTAATAATTTCCAAGCTATTTCATTATTCTAAGTTTTAAAACTAGCAAATAATTTTACTGTAACTTCAACGAATAAAATTAGTGATGACAATTTATTCATTATTTTGCAAATAATTTGTACAACAAATGAAAATGTCAAAAATTGAGAATAAACTTTCTGGTATTTTGCATTATTCAAAATTTTATAACATTTAAAAGTTTTTCAGAATGAAATTGCTGGAAATTTGGAAAAACCTCAGCAAAAACTGATTGAATTGCAGATGGAAGTTGAAAATAATCCAAATATAAGTGTTGAAATTCGGGAAGCATTGCTAGATGTGATAAAAATCAAAAGAAATATGTCATTGACAAAATTAGACGAAAGAAAGGCAATAATTGAAATTATAAAAACGGTCAACAAATCTGATGCTATGGAAGTGAAAAAGTTTCTCAGACAAAATTCTTTAAGACAGATGCGATTCCGTCGTTTAATTCATGAATCGTCGGATTACTACCAAAATTCTACAGTAGAAAATTGTTTAGATGAGTATGAAAACATTTATTTTTTACCCGAAATTTACAGTAACAATACGCATTTTGATTCAAATATCACAGCAAAAAATTTTGCAAAATGAAAAATTGGACGTTACATAAATAAGGTCAGTCTAATGATTTTAATGATTTTTTACTAGAATAATGATAGAAATTATTTTCATATTAATTATCTTAAAGCAAGAAATATCACGATTGTGATAACGAAAGTCATGATAGCAAATTGATGTGGCCCTTTTTATTTTTGTGCAAATAAATAGGCTTTTTATTTAATGCAGCATATCTTGTTGTTGTAATAATTTAAATTTAATATAATTATTTATGATGACATATTGACAAACTTTGATTTTCTACCTATTTTTTGGCTAAATTTATTCCTTAATTAATGTTAAATAAATCCATGATTCGAGATGTTTCACTCAAATCAATGCCATTTCCATCTGATCAAAATTTCTCATACCATGCGATAATTGAACATTTCCTAATTCCATAATACTGATCAATCTTAAATAATTCTTTAATCAATAGACTGAAATAAAATACAGAACTTTTTTTTTCCAAAATCGATTTCTCTAGTTTTTGTATATATAACCAAAACTCTAACTTTCAGTCTTTTCCATTGTATTTCTATTTTCATGTTCTTACTTTTGAATCAGAAAATCAAAGTTGCAAAAAAAAAAAACGAAAAACAAAAACAAAAAGGAAAGAAAAACAATATAAAAATGAAACAAAAAAAAATAATCACGTTATCAGTGATTAAAGTGATTAATAAATCAAAATTTTATTTTTGAATGCATCTTTTCGTTGATTAAGTTAAGGTAGGCTTGACAGTATTTATTAGCGTCTAAAATAAGTCTAAGGTGGTATGACAGTATTTCTTAGTGCTTAAAATAGGCACTATTTATGTTAGTTGTTGGTTATACCTATTCAACCAACTTCAGATATCTACACCGTTTCAATTTTCACTTCTCGAAAAGTCACAGACTTTCAAGAGTGAGCTATTTTAGTGAAGTTTAAGTTCCATCTAATTAGACTCATCGAATTGCTAAACTTAGATTGCCGATAAAATACTGAAAATATACTTGAATGTTAATTTAGCGTAATTTATAGCTAATAGCATATTGTTTCCATGGTTACATTTTGGCTATACTAAACATTGTAACAATCTCAGCTTAGTTCAGTACGACATGAATTACAACAGTGGAACAGAATCAGATACGTCAGGTCTCATTATACGACCAACAAATCAGGAAAAGTAAGTTCATATATTCTTCTGCTAATCTATTTTACAGCTTACTTCATTCGCATTTTGCTGCCAATAATTCAACATCTTATAAGTAATCGAATTTCAATTTCTGAAATTCGAAATTTCAAACTCTGTGCAACACCTATGCAAAAGCATTTCGTTTTAAATAAAATCAGTAAATTAAATAAAAATCTGATGATTCAATTAAATCTTTTGGCCGGTGTAACGTATTACCGTAATAACGTGAGACATTCCATCCACAGGTAATAAAACATCATTTACTAAAACGCCATGTTTAAACTAGTTACTGACTGAGAACAGAATTTCACCTAAGGAATTTTGAAATGAAAGCGAAAGAAATCATATATATTTTTCTTTACAAAATTACTTTTCAGGTTTCGTGCCACAACTGGACGACGAATATTGGAAGAAGTATTATCAGAAAATTTAGGAGGACATGCATTTGATTCTAACAATGCTGAACAACTTAGCAATTTATTGGCTGTTTCAATTCGTAATCGTTTGAAAGGTATCTGCAAGAAGCATTCCATTCCAGAAAAATGTTCGCTTAAATTACAAGAGTCGAAGGAGTACAAAGCTCTCCTGTTTCTACAAAAATCGAATTCAGCCTGACGATTATTCATTGATAAATGAACCTTAAGTGATAAAATTTCATTAACGTCAAAATACAATCAAACTTAGTGAACTAAAATAATGCACAACTCGACAAGTATGTGATGTGATCTGGACTTCAGCTTAATTCTGTATTACTTCAAGTTATCCACAAAATTTTCAGGGCTTAATCTACCGAGATATAAATATATAATTCAAGTAATTCTCGGAGAAGAACGCGGTCAGGGAGTCAGGTAAAAGATTCTTTAACAGTGTGAAGGGTTAAAGGTTGTGTAATCTACAGACCAGTGCAAATCTTTCCTGAAAGGTCATTCCAGACTGTACTAGTCCTAGAAGAAAAGATAACTATGAATGAAATAAGAATCCGCAAGAGTATAAAACTATTCAGGGCAAATGCCGCATGTCTGTGGGATAGCGACACCGACACCGTAGCGCACCATGTCTATTCAAACGTTAGTTATTTTGCAGCAATAACCTTTTTCCTGTACATAGCACCTTAAAAAGATTTACTTTATTCCTTCAAATTTCAGGACCAGTTGTTCTGTGAAGCAACCATATTCGCAGTATTTCACTACTGATATCAACTGATGAATGCAAGAAAAGCAATCTTAGAATCAAGCAAAAAGGGAACCAGCCCTATTAGCCCCAACCTTACCATGGTACAATTGTGTAAAAGAGATTTTGTAAAAGTTCTTAAAAAATTGTTTATAGAATCAAACTGTATAAAACAAAGATAACAACAGAATGATCATGCCATATCAAATTAAACTTCTGTTTTACGCACACGTCGTCCACGGCGTGATGCTACGGGTTTCAGTGAACGAAGTATCTGTGAAGCACGCTTCTTAGCCAACTGAAAAAAATAATTGAACAATCATAAAGACGAAAATGAAATGAAATCAAGCAGGATGAATATAAGTTCTATTTGTTCATCACGTTTCTCTATCTAACTGTTACGTTCAGTCACCAGGATCTCAGGATTCATTAGACACAAAAGCAGATGATACCTGACAGGAAAAAAGGGGAAAACAGTGGCAGCACTGGATTCAAGTGATACCAAACTGAAATGCTGATTAACATTTTTAAACTATATTGTTCTTCACCATGTTAAGATACTTCCAGTTAAAAATGGAAGTTATAAAAATCATACCAATTTATGAGAATTTCGGTAATTGCGGGCAATGTTCCTCACACTTCTCAACGATTTGCGACTATTTTTCTTTAGTGTAACCGATGAGGTCGACTTAGCAGGAAAAGCGGTCTTAGCTGAAATTATAAGCAAAGATTAACAGAGATTAGTGCTACTGCAAATCATATGTTACGGGAGTCGGTAAAAACTAATTTGTGGTAAAGACAAAATCCGCAAATTGACTAGCTGCGAAGCTCGTCATGATAAGTTCTACTGCTAGTGTTTAACCATTGAGATTCTCCATTTTTCGAATACTGACGGGAAATCACAGTGTCTAAAGTATATATCACCATAGTACACAAAGAAGATATGAGAGG
>PQVD01001931.1:0-10041 GCA_003012265.1 Setaria equina
TTACTTACTTTCCTTTTGTTGTATGGATCATGATTTGTTTTTTCATTTTTCCTTTAATCTTCCTTTCACTGCGTGTGATTTTTTTTTTTAAGCACCTTTACCAACTTTGCGTAGATTAATTAACTGCAGTCATTTTTTTTTCTAATTTTGTGCTCGAAAATATTTTTTAATTTTCGTTATCTTTATTGCCTGCGTGCATTCAAGAAGCAACATTTTGTTTTAAAATTTTATTCTTCGATTTTGTACGCCTTCCCTTTTCTGATCTTTGCCAATGCATGCTTTCGTCAAAAGTGATTTTTTCCTGTAATTTTAACTTCTGTTAATTATTTTTTTCGTTTATTTTGTATCTCAATAACTAAATCAATTCTGTTCTTTTTCTTTACATGCCTTTTTGCAAACCCCACTGATTTTCGATTTTCGACTAAACTGCTTTGAAATTTTTGATAATTACTACAAACTTCTAACTAGTTGTGTCTTTTTGTTCCTTTGCTCGAATTTTTGCTCCATTTTTTGCTGAATCCATCTTATCCACCTTTGCAATATTTGATAAGCAATACTCATTTGTTCTTAAATTTAAACTAATTGATTGCCAAGTTTTCCAACTATAATCACTGAAAATACTTGAAGTTTGAAATTAAATTAATGGAAAGTATATTCTTAATTATTAAATGTGAAACTAATTGAATTCAATTTGACATTGTGAAGTTTAAGTATATTCTAAACAAAAGATTTGTAGTGAGGATAAAATGAGGTTGATAAGAGACCATATACTATTTTATAATTGTTACTAGTCCTTTATACAGGATAAAATTTAAGTGTGGCTAAATTAATAATAAATACTTCAGACTTAAACGAGTTCAATCTTAATTGTAAATGATAATAATTTTATAGTTTGAATGCATACAATCTATGCGAATAAAATTTCGAAGTGAATTCTAATAGAGGAGGATGCCTGCGCACTGAATTGAAAATCAAAGGAAAAAGCTACTTCTAATCTTCTCCAAACATCGCTTGGCACTAATGAAACTTGGATTATTTGCACAGTGAAAAAATTTATGCATTCAGATTTTCAACTATCTGTCTTTTAATTTAATTTTGCTTTTTTTCCTTGTTCTCACTTTCGAAAATTGGAAAAATGTTGCAGTGTTAGTGCAGAAGCTATTATTATTTTTGACTAGTGACTACTTGATAACTCCTCCCTTTCTTTAGCTTATTTTTTTAATTCTATTTGAAAACTTGTTCAATTACATGAAGCAAAAATTATTTCAAAGTGAATGATAATGTAATGAAATATGATGAACTTTATAAACAATCTGTTTTGATTTTAAAATTTTGCATACAACCAAATACCATTTACAGGGATTGAACTAATTTTCCTATTAAAATTTACAAAAAAGAAACTAGTTGCAAGCAGTGAAATGGGCTGATTGATTAGCAGTAGGAAATCGTACTGAACGATTAGAAGTGATGAATCGAACCGGACTAACTTATTACAATTAGTGAACAGGATTGAGTAATCAAGCAATGAACCAGACTAACTGATTACAAATGATGAACTGGATTTTCCGTAGCAATTATTATAAAATTTATAAATCAAAATGTTTTTATAAGGTGCATATTCTCTGTCCGGTTGTTTGATCACTTTAAGGAATTTTTGCCTAAATTTTTGAACAGTTAGCATGCTATATATTTGTTCAAATTTCATAGAACAATCCGGATGCTTAGATATTTGAAAAAAGCGAATTTTTGCACAGTTCATAAACATCATATCCATCCGGATGTCTGGATGGCTCATAAATCATATGCTTGTCCATAATATGTCCATAATCCATAATTATACATTTCACAGGCCGATTTTTTTAGCTACGCAGAGGAATTCTGTTGTTTATGTAAGCGGAAATTGCAAATTTTCAAAAGAACATGTAATTTTTTTGGATACTTTCCATAATACTTTCCGTCTCAATTGCTCTCCTTCTTTTTCCATTAATTTTCATTTTTTTTATTATTCATGGAAAAGAAAAGGAATTTACGGTTTTTCTTTTTTTTTTCAGCTTTCATCTACCGCATCCAATACAATAATGAAAAATCTGATTTTTGTCATAAAAAAAAAGAATTGATTTATAACATTTATGATTTGATGCCATCGCTCAAATTACAATGGCAGCTTAGCTGCAGATCTTGTAGAAATATGTTTATCATCATTTGTATTAAATAAATTAGTATTCATTTACTCATTCATTTATCTAATTATTACTAATTTATCGCTTTTTTATTTTTGCAGTATATTTCCCTTATTCATTTGTGCAAACTTCATTCCTAGATGCAGCAAGTAAAGAACTTTCTTTACTTTTTTTCTTCAATTGAGAAAGTTCTCTTTCCTTTAATTGGGCCATTTTCCTTTTCACGTACCATACCTGATATTATCAGCCTAACTGCAATAAAAGCTTTTAATTTATTTTCGAACAAAATGAAGTTTGGAATGAAATGATATGATTAACTAACAAAGCAGTAGAAAAGCATACTGAATTCTTATAAGGATAAAAATCCTGATTCCACTAATAATTTGACCGCTAATAGTATGACTGAAGAAAATGCTGTGGAATTTTGTAAATTTTATTTATTAATTACAGAATAAAAGAAAATATATAATTCATGCATAAATTTTCATTATTCATTGAACTGACGATCAATAGATAAAGTGATTTTTATCTCATATTCTACATTTTATATTATAAAATTATTATTGCAAGCTTATTTTAGCAAAAACGCAGATAAAAAAAATAATGGAAATATTTATCAGGACATGATTTTTAGAATGAATATTTTAGTATGAAGCAAATTATCTTTATACGTCAGTTTTCCAGACTCTGCTGCAATCCAAATTTAATTTATTAAACGGTAGCCGATGATATGGAATTCATTTGATTGCAGGTGTCATTTGCTTCTTTCATAAGGTATTGGCGAGAACTAGAGCCACGACTGTAGCAGATGACCAATAGCAAGCTGCATTTTTAATCGTAAATAGTTTTAAAAATGACCCAAAATATATTGTTTTTTCCCCTATCAACATTAATATAAGCAATGTCAGAAATTTTTTTATCAAAGTTCCTTAAATTTTAATTTCAGCTAGAAAAAAAAAGTGTTTTATCGATTATGAAGCCTAATCTTTCTGTTATCACATAGAAAACGATATTAAAAAAAAGAAAAAAAATGAAAAAAACAATTTGCATAAAAAGAAATGAATATTTTACTACTGTGCGTCTGATGTTAAAAATTGCCACTGAATTCTGGCTTCACCAAATAAAAATGTTTAACCATCATCAATTTGCTTATATCGAAAAGTTGAACAGTGATTAGTTTATCAAGCTTAAATTTTCTATCCTCTGTTTACATGTTATTCTAACTTCTAAATTCCGTTACCGTCTAAAAACTCTGTCTCTCTTAAATTTCTCGTGCTGTTCAGATGTCGATATTCTTCGTAATTCCATCCCTCCTGAATATTTCTATGCATTGTTTTAGTATTAGCATTTCAAATGCTTCGTACACCTATCTACCTGTGGCTAATTTTGATTATAAATTTTGCATTCACTGGCAATGGTGAACAACGATTGTATTAGTCAATTATAATGTATTAGAACGGCCTGCGCCTTTTTATACAACAAATCATTTATGATTTCTGTAGACGAGAAAAATTAAGTGATTCAGATAAATGCTTGGATACGATATGCAAGTTTCACACTTTGTTGTTTTCATTAGCAAAATTCTTTTTACATAAATTTTAAAAAAGATTTTCTTTTTTTTTTTCATCAAAATTCTATTAGCTTTTGGTTAACTGTTCCAGAATTTTTTTGATACTTTATTTGAGAAATTCACTGCAATTTGGTATATTTTTGAATACTAGCCATAAGGATCAGAAGAATTTGCCAAAAAAAAAAAAGAAAAAACACATACAACGTTGAAATGTTTCTTTTATGAGTTTTCACTTAATTTACTAAATTCAGGAATATTACAAGTTAAAGTTTAATCCAGATGAATCCAGCATCAAAGATTTACACTTTCGGATGATAATTCACGAAATATGGAGACTTGATATATTACTCCATAACAAGTTCTGTTTTTTGTCAGAAAACTTTGATCGTGTATTTGATCAGTTTTCAGATATAAGGAAAGATTTTGAAACTTTGGACATGAACGTGGGAAAGAAAGTTTAACTTAAATTTTAGTGACAATCTCAGAAAAGTTTGATCATGTATTTCAGTACTCAATTACTTCTGCAAATGCATTAATAAACACCATTTATGCTGTTCGTCTTTTAAGGATTTTTTTTGCTTGATCATTTTGAATATGTCTCTTACCTTACATTATCATTTCCATCACGCAATTTTTTCAAATGCCATGAAATTCTTTCTTCAAATTCCTTTATATTTCGTGTCTCTCATATGGATTAAAGGATTTGTTGTTACGGTTTTCTTACGGAGTGGAAGTTAAAGAAATTGTATTTTTTATCGCAAATGATATTGCACGCAACAGCATGAAATTTCTCGTATTAAGTGAAAAATAAAACAAAAGTAAGTTTTAAAGATTATAATTACTAAATAATTTTACAAATAAATTGTAAATAGAAAAGAAATTGAAACTGCACGCAGAAAGAATGAATTTCTGATATACATAAGGATGAATTGTTATCAGATTTTAACAAATTTTTGTCTTACACTTCCGTAACACCTGCATAACGAAATTATACTAGTGAATTATTATTGCACCGTTGTATCTTGTTCAATATTTTTCTTGTGAATGGCGATTTTTGGAATTTTATTAAATTTGTTGATTTTGCTGCAGATGAATCCTTTCCTAAAGATTCGGGATATCAATTATCGTGCAGTTGTTTGCTAATAAGGTAAACTAGTGTTGATGATAGAAACAATAATGTAAGGTAAGGGACATTTTCAAAATGACAGTCTTCTTAGTAATTTATCAGTGAATTTCGTATTATTTTAAGTATTGATGTAATGGATGAGAAGACAAAATAATAAAGCAGTATTCCAAATAGGCGATTGACAATTGCCATCCTCGCCTAACAATTATAAATTACGTTTCAGGAATCGATCTAAGTCGTAGTTTTTTGATTAAGGCGCTTTTGGGGCAATCTCATTGTTTTCACCAGTATTAGTCAGGATCATTACGTGGTATGTGGGATTGGGAAAATTCGCGGATTTCAAGTGGACATTGGAAGTGACATTTGGGATGAATTTTGCAATTGTTAATGAATAAATTATGCAACCATCGTTCAACTTCACAGTGTTTATTTCATAAAAGATTGTCACAAATGATCAATGTTTTATTACATTTGAAATGCATTGATTAACCCAATTGTTCAACAAATTTTTTTACATAAATTAAATGAAGAAATAATTGATAATTCATTCACAACAGAAATAGCACACAAATGAAATGAGTGAAAATTTGTGCAAGGCGAAACTTTGAACAAGTTTTTAGTTTGATGTAAACAAATTTCACGTGGTATCATTATGTAACATTCTCCATGGAATGTCTAATAACTATAAATTGCATGACATTACAGTTATAGTTATTCTGGAGTTATTTTTGCAACAAAATGCGCTACCAACGTTAAAGTCATTCGTTCTTCGTTAATATAAAATTAAGAATAGTTTAAAATAAAGAAATCTATGAATTTTGATGCTTGATTAAAAAAGTTGAACAATAAATTTTAATAATACGAAAAAAAGAATTGAAAACGATTTTATCCATTTATCGAAATAAAAATTTTCCTTTTATTCCCATATGAGTGTAACTTGGTCATTTTTGGGAAATTGTTTAAAATTTTACGATATGACGAATTTTTATATGCTTCATTTACTATGTTTATGTGAATAACAACAGAACGAAGAAGTTGACACATTTCGAAATTATAAGGAAAACCAGGAAACTTCAGAAGCTATTGTTGCAAGCAATGTCGCACGTCGCTATTTTGCTGCTTTCTTTGAATCTATTACTGGCAATCAGTCATACGCTTTCTGATGATAATGTTGACAATATATTAAGGTGATAATTTAAAAATTACTTGCGAAATTTGTGCTTAAATGCTCTGAAATTAGACTATATAACGAAACTTTATTAAGTTAGAATCTTTTTTTTTTTTTTCAGAAAACGAAGCAAACGACAATTTTATGGCGATCATAGCTTTGGTATGATATCCGTACCATTCTTTACTTATGGCTGGGGCAACCATTACAACAGATGGTCTGGTCCTGGATTTTACGGCTATGGCTGGGGTGGACCATTTGGACCGGGTTTTGGTTACAGACGGCGGGTTTGGAGAAGGCGATGGTTTTATGATGGTTTCGATGGTCCATGGCATAACTAGCATATATATATATATGCTGATTACATATATACAGTTTACTCAAATCTTACATTTTATGAGTTAGGACTCATATTTCATCTGAGAAAAAGATACACATTGTCTTTTCAGAAACTTCAAAAAACTTTACAATAAAATCGGTAATTATCTCTTTAAAATGTTTAATAAAGTATTCCCAATTTGAATATCTATTATTTTCAGTGCAGATGTTCATGCTTGCATAAATAGTCTCATACGCGTAAGCAACTTTTTGAAATGAATGGTAATATAATTTCAGTTTGATTAAATATATCGCTGGATGAAAAATTGTTAGAATAATTCTGAGAAAGGAATTATCTTGCAACTATCTTGCTATCACTATATTATGATATTGTGATGAAATTAAATATGTTTTGATAATTGTTGTGATAGATACCCAGTAACGAAACTTGATTTATTTTTAGTATCAGCGACAAATGTCGAATTTCAAAGCTGCTTGCCTATGTGATTGCTTATGTGAAATGAAAAATTTACTAAACAGAAAAGCCATTTATCACATATATAAATAATACCATCTCCATTCTTTCAAATATTCACAAAGCAATTGTCATCGCTTTTTCCAATCTTTGTTTGCTGATTTATAAGATAAGTACTTTATACAGGTAAAATTTCAGTTAATTTTAAATTTTTCAAATTTCGTATGTGCAGTCATCAAGCAACTATTCCGAAATTAATTTTGTCAGTAGCACTTACAGAAAGAAAAAATATATATCTCGATGTGACCATCTAATTTGTTGCCACAAGAATTTATTCATGAATAGCAAAGGTCAAACTTATTTCTGTTTTAGTCATTTTGCTATTTTATGTTGCAATTATAATCCAAATTTAAAATGGATAAAATTCTCAGCGATTGCATGCTCTTAACAACTTTAATGCAATTCTTAAGATTGAAGAATAAAGATTGGTGTAATATTTTTTATCGCATTATTATTAATAATTGCGACGCTTGTTCTACCGCAAATGGCTTGCTACAATAAATGGACAATTCAATTGTTAATTGCAATTAATTTACTGATTTGCTTAGAAACCAAAATGACGAAAAATCTTCAGAAAGGCGAAATTAAGCGGTGAACTTTTGGATTATTTCTCATTTCTCTGAAGTAAAATTAAAATCGACAGTTATCTTCTGCAAATTTTCGGGGTACAAACAGGAGCAAAATATATTTCTGATCATTAGATCGATCTTAACACGCCATTAATGGTTTATATCTTCCAAAAATATCTATCTGAATTAGATTTAAGCTTCTGCAGCAGTAATATTTTTGTTGATATAAATTTATTTTATCATTTGATCGTAATTTTCTCTCATCAGTAAACTTATTAATTCATTAATTTTTGTAGATTTCGCTTTAAGCGTCAGTTTTTTGACCGTGGAATTCGAGACTATTTGTTCGGCTTCTCATTAGGACCATTCAGTTGGTATCAGGGAAGCAGATATGGAAGAATGAATGGATTTAGACGTTTCCTCGGCCAACGTCCTTTCTTTGGAAGACGATTTTATTACAGACGCTTTGGCAGATTTGATAATGGTGGTTGGTGGTGATTCAGTGGAGATTAAAGAAAATCAGATTTGCCAAACAGCGATTATAATTATTTAAAATTGTTGTATTATTTAATTCTAAAATCAAAATTTTAGTTTAAAATGCTTTTTTTTTCTTGTTCTTAGCTTGAAATTGTCTAGCATTTTCAATTTTTTTTTTACTCAATTTATCAATATAATAACAGAATAAAGTATAATTATTGAATTATTTTTACCCTTTTCAATTATTGATTGATAAGTTTACTTCTTCGAGATAATATTCAAGTGCAAGCAATTTTGGCATCCATATTTTCTTTTGTAATTTGCCGATAATTTTTTTAATGAGGATGCAAATGTTTTAATTGCATTCATAATGGATTATGAAAGTTAATCGTTATGTGAACTTATCGGTTTTTATTCCATTGAAATCAGTGCTAGACAACTACTGAAATGTCGTGATAATAGCTAATTAAGCAGTATTCTACATTCAAATTTAATCAAGAAAATGGAATGCCAGAAGAAATACAATCTGAATGGAACTTTAAGTATTTCAATAGGATTTGTTTTATGTACGCCTTTCTTTCGTAACCAAATTATTTGCTACAAGATAAACTGGAAAGATAATATGAGCGTGCTGAATTAGATAGTGCTATTATTTAATTTTATAGTTCAGTATAAATTTTTTTCATCTGGAACAAGGTTTCTAGAAAACGCGTAATAGAATTATTTCAAAAATAAAAAATATCAAATTTGATCATTGGAAAATCAAACGATTTCATGGGGAAGATCACTTTTAAAATGCATTAATCTTTTAATGAAGTTTATTTGTAAAATTTGTTTACCATCGAGTTTTTTTACTTCCATGCCATACATCGAACTTATCATTGTTGATATGAACATATAATGAGAAAAACAACTGATTTTTGTACTACAATCAAGTTTGCTCCTCAAAATTTGATTAGTTAATGACGCAAGTTGTTGATAGTTTCGCTGTTCGAGAAAATTGCATCCCTTATGTGCAATATGCATTTAAAGAAAAATATTATAGCCAGTAATAATATTGGTAACCTATTTTTCCTATTTGATCATACTGTAAATGTAGTCCAGAAAATATAGATTAGCAAATAAATAGAACTTTCGAGGGTTGTTAAATTGAGCAATTAAATTGTCCGTAAATTTTAAAACTTTAAAATTTAAACTTCTAATCAATATAACCTGTTTGAACTTATTTATATACAATGCTGGTAATAAATTAATTCTTGAGCTAAAAAAATTAAGAGTTTTGTCAATAGTAATAAAGAAATTCGCTTGAGCAGACTTAAAAGCTGGAGCACAAGTAAGGTAAGTTAAGCATCATTAAAGAGTTGAGTTTTGCAGAAATCATTTGATATAACGAAATGATAACAATAGTAACAAAAGATAATAGCAAATGAAATAATACTGGAGATGGCAAGAAAACCTGTTAAGACCTTTTCAGAAACATTTGTGGAAAAAAAATTGGTTTTATTGTAATAACAAATAATTTGTTTGAAATAACTTTAGATAGTTTGCTTTACATAGCACTCTTTTTGTTAATTCGTCGATTCTGATAATTTCTAAACTACAAAATTGTTTATTGGATTTTTTTTTTTTTCATAATGTTAGATATTTCCTGGTTTTCAAACATCAATAGTGAACTTTCTGTTTTATCAGGTTTTCGAAAATAGGAATCATATTCAGATTTTCGAGAGTAACCGAGATCATTGTTCTTGGCAAGATCAGCTTTTTACAACAAAATGTAATGATATACAAATTTTACTATTGATAATTATAGCAGGAGTAGTTCAGTTGTTCCTTTCTATTATAAAAGTGGCAGGTAACAAAATTCAAATAATATTTTTAATATAAGTAAGAGCTGGATAGATAGCAGACAATAATACAAGTGATAATTTGAAAGCAAATGAAAAGTGAGCAAATTTAATTTTAATTCTAATTTCTTTTTTTTTTTCTCAGTTTTAGCTTAAGGTATTTCAGTTCCTGCCTCTATTTACTTTATTTTTATTTCCTCCCTTTTTGCCTTTTGTCTAGTAGCAATAAATTCATCAATTTTCGTATTTTTTTT
>PQVD01001933.1:0-17060 GCA_003012265.1 Setaria equina
TTTATAAAAAAAATTATTTTTTTTTCATAAAAATAATGAAAAAAAAAAAAAAAAAAAAAATATCTTTTTGTAATATATGACAAATTATTTCTCTTTTTCTTGAAATATTTTATTCTGCTAAAAGAATTGTTTTTATTTTTTTCGTTGCCTAATTTTTAGTAAGTATCAGATGTCATATTTACTTCTTCCAACATCATTTCTTTTCAAGAGGAAGTACAGAGAGAGGGCAAAGAAAAGAATTTTTAAAGTGAAAAAATAATTGGCAATTTAAATTGTATGAATGCTGTTAGTTGTTTGGAAATGACGATGAAATTACTTTTTTTTCTTTTTTTTTTTCTCTATTCACTGAAAGAATGTTCATGTTCAAGGTAATTTTTTTTTGTTCAGGCAGTAAAATGATACTTTGCAAGTACCGAGTATTTCCATTTTTTTTTTGGGTTATTTAACTTTCAATTAGTATGAACTTTTTTAACACGCATTTTAATATCTATGGGTTTAGGGTTTACGGGAGTTTTTCTTTCAATTAACAAGCAGGTTTCAGCACTTTTTTTTTTCCATGAGCTTTTCTGTTAACTATTCCTGATGTCTAACGTTATGCTCCTTTTTTATGACCCATAATTGGCTTTGTTTGCTCAAGTGTTGTGTTTTATAGTTTAGCTCTAGATTGGGAACTTTCTGCTGGAGATACTGCACCATTCTCCCATCTCCAATTTCCCATTATTTCGTTCTTCTACTTCCTTAATTTTAAATTTCTACTTCAAAGACTTTTGCCCGCTTGTGTCGTTTCTTGAGCTGTGATAGTACCATTTTCTTATTATTAACACTTTTGTAAGTTTATCGTTCTGTAATATTACAAAAGTTCTCCATTTACTATTTGCATAAAAATGTAGCTACATTTAGATATTCCTATTCATTAACATTTCTTTATCCTTAAAATATCAAAATACTAAAATTCTTGTTTCTGCTAAAATATTAACTTAAACATGTCATCGTTGATGCGACAATTTTGCTTTGCGTCTGAACTGAGTGATATTGATAATTTTGGAAAGTGAACGACGACATTCCCTGTGTTTCCCCGTCTGTTCGTTGTTATTTCATGACTGCCATTTACTGAGTTTGCTGGTTGTATGACTGAAATCGCTTCAGTGGAACTGTTTTTCGTTGCATATCGTCAACTGTTTATGTATTTCTTTCCAAAACATGAAATGTCCTTTAAATTGGAATTCGATTGGGTATGATAAATAGTAATACATCAGTTATGCAGTTTATATATTGTTATAAGTGCTGTTACATTCATTTCTTATCTTTTTTCTCGTTTACATTACCTAGTTGGTGTAAGTTATCCAAGGATAGAATTAGTCATAGTTATTTTGTTGCCTGATTAAAAACTTTTATTATCCAGGAATTTTCATGACATTTTTGGTCTGCTTCATGTTTTGCTTAATGATTAGTCCATCAAGAAGGTTATTCGTATTCGCAGTTGCAATTGAAGAAATCCAATTATGACTGACTCTTTTAGCAGACGAATTATTCAATTACGCATTTATTATTGATTGGAACGTTGCTCGCTTGCACCTACAGACTTACTCAAATCAAAACATGAAGAAATCAATAATAAACACTGATTTACACTCTCCAGTGTGATATCGCTAAAAATCAACCTTTATGGAGGAAGTTTTTTCAAGTTTTGCAACTGAATGACAATTTGGGTTGATCAGTTAGGGATTTTTTTTAACAACTATTTCAATTAAGAATTGGTTTAAAATATTATATAACGGTAAATTTTATAATTAGCTGTTGTGTATATATTTAGAGAGAGCGAAAACTAGGCTAACAGGCTTTTTACAGTCTCGAAACTACGGCATTATTAAATGACAGGAAAATTTATGATATTATATAGATGACGATTTAAAAGATATAATTAATTAATATGAATTGCATTTCTAAACTGATTTAAAGGCAGAAGGAGCTTATGTAGTTAAAATTACATCCTTTATGTGTAGTTAGGTTTTGCATTGATGATGAGATTCAATTCTACGGCTTGTTCGTCTCAGTGAAAGATATTATCTTTTGTTCTTTTCTGACTTTCTGAGGCATTTTACTACTACCTCAATATTTCTCGAACTACACGATGTTGTAGAACGCATACACACGTATTGCATGGAAGAATGTATTTATTAGTGGTGATATAGTATATTAAGCTGGTTTCAATACAAGCAAACTGGAGGCGTTTAAACGTTTCTGCAATTACGTAACATGTTCTCGAAATGTACGTCAAAACGATGTCTCTCCTCAATCGACATCAGTTGAAAACAGTTCTGGGAACTGGAAATCAACAACTGGAGCAGGTTATCAATTTAAAAACAAATTGTTTTACGCAGAATCAGATTGTAAAAATTATTTTTAAGTAGCTCATATATAGTAGAAGTATTTTTTTCTTCTTTTTCTTTTCTAGTTTTATTGAAGTGTTAAGGGTATTGAAACGCTGTACTTCATACAGGAAATTGATAGGAAAGAGTGGAGAAGAGAGATGTTTAGAAGCAATTTTTGGAAAGAGAAATGATATATATTTCGGCAGTCCAGTAGTTTGTACTTATATAAGAATAGTAATAGCTTTGAGAGAGAAAAGAAAGAGGAAAAAAAAACTATTTTTTTCTGTAATGGTTCTTGTTTTCCTCTCTTTCTCCTTTTCCATTTTTTTTTTTTTTTCTGGAGGATAAAAGCGACTATTTTTTATTGTTTTAATTAATGTTATTGACTGTTTAAGATCATGCTATAAAAGTTGTTTTTTCGTGTATCACTGATGCTAAGTTTAGAACAAGGAAGGAAAGAAGGATATTAAAACGCTCATTAATTGATTCTTGTTCAAATTTTGTGAACTACATGGGACTAATGACACTGTTAATTACTAAGTGGAACTGAACATTAAAAATCTGAAGTAACGAAAAATTTTGAATGCGCACAATAATGTGTTTTAAGCATGTACTGATTAATTTCAATCAACAAATTCTCTTCGCAAATCAATGAGATCCTATTTTCCATCGAATTTTTTTGCAAATACATTTAGAAAAGTTTTTTTTTCTTTTTTTTTGGAGGGAGAGAGATTGAGTATTTCTGCTTCATAATTAGCGAAATTTTCGTTTGATTTCACGGAGATCAAAAGTTGTTATTTTGTGACATATTGTTAATTATCGGGAAAGTCACTTCTTTATATAACATTAAAATAGAATGTTTTAAAAACTAGACAGAAAGCGGAACACTGGATCCCGTATTCTCAAATTTGTGATTTACGTAGCTAAGGTATGCCAATTGAGACATTAAACGGTCTCAAATGGACTCATTTTAATCTCTTTAGATTAGCAACATATTGGGAGTAGTATTTCACACAAGTACTCTGCTGCAATAGATGGTTACAGTACAACGTTCAGGGGAGTTTCCTGAACACAAAAAAAACGATGGTGTGACGAGTTTTGTTAAATGTCGCAGTGCTACTGGTTTCCCAAATATGTTGGGATTGATTGACCGCGATTCAAAGTTCTATCTTTCAGTCCGTCCTTAGTATTAATCATTTCGTTTTTGGAATAACTAATGAGAATATGTCTGGACATCTTTAACAGATTTCATCTTTTTAACAAATATATCAATAAATCAATCCAGAGCTGTTTATTGATGAGGAGTTCAGTGTTGTGTTCCGGCTGTTGCTTCCCAGACATTCTTGTACTGTCATGTAAATCTCTTGGAAAACCCCCTTCACTCAAGGTGAGTTTTCGGAGGGTATGGCAGTTATTTTGCCGGAATATTTGGTTAATGACTGATAATATTACTTATAGTAGAAGTTGCTTGGGATAGGCTTTATTATGCCGAACCATGTAGCTGGTCGCTTATCTCATTTTAATAGAAACTTTAGTAGTGCCTAACATATATTCGATTATTTTCGGAGCCGTTGTTTTGTGTTTTTTCTTAGAAAGTGTGTGGCTGGATAGCAGCAGGTAATATCTGACAGAAAATAAGATAAAATAACCAATTTTCCGTCAGTAAACAGACTAGGTTTGTTTACTCTAACAATTTCATAAATTCATGTGGAAGTTTCATTTAGATCATAGCTGTCCACGGTTTCAAGTCATACTTTATACAATGCATGCTACGAGATTTCACTCTGTGTAGTTTTGCACTGGTGTAAAAGATGTGATTTTGTTGCTACTAATCATTAAATAAATCACTTCCAGCTGGAATTGAGTCCAAGGTAAAGACATATACTATTGCATGATCCTGACTTATGTTGTCTGTTGGTTTAATGTTTCTGGGCATCTTTCGCAATGTTCGCGCATATCTTCTGCGTGCAAATTCTGCAGGTCATTTTGGCCTCATGCCCTTTGTTCGAAATTGTATGATGGAACTTCTTTGATTTCATTTGTGGCAACTGCAAAATTTTGATGGTGTATAGTCAGAAGTTTATCCTGAACTGTTGGCTTTCCATTCCAGAATTCTCTTATATGGAACTGTTGAGTTCAGGACTCCTTTGTAAAAAGAAACGGAAAAAGCATGTATCTTAAAAAACATGAACTTTACTAAATTTCTTTACGGTAAAGGAAGAGTACGCAAAGGTAGAGTAGATGCGAGTTACGAGTTATTATGAAAAAAAAAAAACGTTATTTGCGTTTCTATAATTTAAGAAAAAAAAAAGAAATCTTACATGAAAGAGTTGATTTCACAGAAAAAGTGATACTCTAAAATTATTCTGTTTTTCTGAAGCTTTGAATTATCCAGCATCTTTATTTGTGATGTGCTACAGAAAAAAGAAGTCGAGGCGAGAAACAGGCATCGATGCCTTCAACTTACAAATTTACTGACGGTGGAGTCACAGTCGATGCTGTTTTCAAATCAGTTTGCGAAAACCGGGTTTTGTTAGCATATACTGCTTATGATTCAAATATCTCGAAGGTGAGCTAACAGATCGAGATTGGAACACATTTTAATGCGGACTAGTGCTCTTAAATCAAACATTTTCATTTGCAGTATCATTATTCTATACTCTGTCTTTGATTTTTGTAAATCTGTCCCAGGTTGTGGAATTATTCTCAAAATATGGTGAAACGGTAAACAAAGTACGTGTAAGTGATGTTACTGCCAAGAATGTGCTAGAAATAGTTGGGTGGCCATCGATGCCACTTATTTTTGTCAAGGTATGTTATTCATTTGAGTGATCGTTTGCATTTCGTTAAATCTCTTTCGCTTTCCTCCTTTTAAAAACATTTCTACATTTGGAAACTTCATGCCGTATATGACTGAAAAGAGGTGTGTTGACGAAAACTTATAATTTAGTGCAGCCATCTAGTTTTTATTCTACTCCTTAGGTGCTTGATAGTGACTATAAAGATTTAGTGGATTAAGTTAAAGTTAAAGGAAAGGTGCTGCATGTGGGAATCAGTGCAGAAAATCATTTGTGTCGAACTGTCCACCAATTTTTTTTTTACGTTTTTTAGGGAGACTGTTGTGGTAGCCTAAAGGAACTACATCATCTGGAAGAAAATGGTTCATTGAATGAGTGGCTGAAAGGCCATCAATATGATCTTGCCGTTATTGGAGGTGGTTCCGGTGGTTTAGCAGCTGCAAAGGTTAAAGTATATGTATTGTTGTTATGCGCTTATTCTCCACAATTCTATTTTTTCTTCACGACAGTTTTTCAGTGTTGAATATGGATATACTGCAGAATTTATATTGAAAAGTCTTTGATGTCACCTTTCCTTTTTAGGAAGCTGCTCGTCTAGGCAAAAAAGTAGTTTGTCTGGATTTTGTTAAGCCATCAACAATGGGTACAACTTGGGGCCTTGGTGGGACATGCGTTAATGTAGGCTGTATCCCGAAGAAACTGATGCACCAAGCTGCACTTCTGGGCGAATATATTGGTAAGTTATTTATATGCAGCTGTTCCCCGCTTTTTTTATTCCCACATTACAGTTAGTTTTCCAGTGTTTGAATATTTGCAGAAGATGCGAGGCAGTTTGGCTGGGAAATACCCGAAGGTGAAATTAAATTGAATTGGTTGCGGCTGAGAAATGCCGTGCAAGATCACATTGCTTCGTTGAATTGGGGATACCGAGTTCAGTTAAAAGAAAAATCGGTTCGTTGTAATGTGAACTACTTTTTGATAAAGTTAGAACTGACACTTTTAATAATTGCCTTAATTGTTTCTTTTGATTATGCTTTGTTTTTTAGAATTTTTGCGCAGGATTTTTTCTGCCAGCAACTTATTTCAATAAATAATGGGAATACATTTAGATTTGGGATCAGGGATTTAATATGCGCCATAAGAGGAGAAATGAGCATTTATTATTTCTTCAGTTATTTATTTCAGGTGACTTATATGAACTCATATGCTACTTTTACTGGTTCACACGAACTAAGTGTAAAAAACAAGAAGGGAAAAGTTGAAAAGGTCACTGCGGATAGGTTTTTGGTTGCTGTTGGATTAAGGCCACGTTTTCCTGATGTTCCAGGAGTACTGGAATGTTGCATTAGCAGGTATATTTTAGTACTATTATTTACTGTGCACATAACTAAATCGTAATCCATCCTCCACTCCGGCAACTTATTTGAAATTGTATTTTTTTATTGTAGTGACGACCTGTTTTCATTGTCTTACAATCCGGGAAAAACGCTTTGCGTCGGTGCATCATATGTTTCGCTGGAGTGTGCTGGATTTTTGAAGGGTATTGGCAATGATGTCACGGTTAGGTTTCTTGAGTCTTGTAGATGATTTTGCTCTAACTGCATATACTATTTTTTAAAATTTTTAAGGGATTATTAAAAGTGTTTTTCTTTTAATTTTATCACTTTATGAATCCAATTACGTGATTACTGCTCAAAATTGTAACTGTGTTGTTAACTCTTCATAAGAAATTCTGAGGCATGAAAGTGATGAATGTCTTTTGCAAATCATCTTTTGACGTTTTATATCCTTAGAAGCATTGTTTATCAAGTTTGTTGTCAATTCATACTTTTTTTTTTTTACATAGGAAAGAAATTTCAGGTCATGGTCAGGTCGATTTTATTACGTGGCTTTGATCAGGATATGGCGGAACGCATCCAGAAATATATGGCTGAACGTGGTATCAAATTTGTGTCGTAAGTTTTCTTGCTGCATTGCAAAAGAAACAGTGCAAGAAGTTATCTGCATGTGTTTGCCTAAATATTAGCTAGTTTTCTCTGATGGTTGTTTGTAATAAAGTGGAGATAATCTTCAACAGAGAAATTCAGAGTTTGCATTAGTAAAGCTGCACTTCCGTTTCACTCTGTTGTGATAGACATTTCGAGTGTAGAGAAAATTACTTCCTTTTATATGCAACTTTGACGAAGTGAATATTTTTTTAACAGAACAGTCGTTTTTTGGGAAAAGTGGAATATCCAAAAACCATATTTTATTGTGATGTATGCAACATTTTGTTAAGGGCTGTACCAGTAAGATATGAAAGACTAAAGGAACCAACCAACGACGAACCAGGACTGGTTAGAGTTTATACGACCTATGAACATGACGGAACTAAAGAGGAAGTTACGGAAGAATTTAATACAGTATGTTCCCTTCTTGTTTTTGCCTTTTGATTGCTTCACTTCCATTTTGTGAACTTTGGATAATTTTTTTTTTTAATTGTATAAAGAACCAGAATTAGTGAGTTTTTTTCAATAGGTATTGATGGCAATAGGACGGGATGCTGTAACAAATGATCTTGGTTTGGATTTAGTTGGAGTAGACCGAGCGAAATCCGGTAAAATAATAGGAAGGAGAGAGCAAAGTGTTAGTTGCCCGTATGTTTATGCTATTGGTGATGTGCTGAATGGCTGCCCAGAACTTACACCTGTTGCAATACAAGCAGGTAGAGTTTTGATGCGTCGTCTCTATACTGGGAATTCTGAGCTTACTGAATATGACAAAATACCAACAACAGTATTTACACCGTTGGAATATGGTTCGTGTGGATTATCTGAAGATGCTGCCATCGAGAAGTAATTTTCTTCCACCCTTGAATTTTGAATTTATGTATTTATAGGCGACACACAGGATAATTTCATTTCGAATCGTAAATCTCAAATGATATGATAGTTAATGAATTTTTGGAAGAAACAAGTGCACTGTCTTGTAACTTGAAAATTCACCTTTTTTACTAACTCTCAGAAAATACATATTAAAATAATTTTAAGGGATTTCTCCTCGTTTGGTTTCAGATGTAGTTGGATTTGTTTTGTATTTGAAATTTTTTAGATATGGGAAAGAAAATATCAATGTATATCACAATGTATTCATTCCGCTTGAGTACAGCGTAACGGAACGGAAGGAAAAGACACATTGTTACTGTAAGCTGATCTGCCTGAAGAATGAACAAGTAATTTATTTCATTTTAGTTGCATAAAAATGTGCAATTCTTCGGTTTGGTTTTTTTTTTTTTTTTTCACTAACAGAGTTTTAATTTGCTAAATTACAGGACTTGGTTCTCGGTTTCCACATACTCACCCCAAATGCAGGTGAAATAACACAAGGCTTTGCAATAGCTTTGAAATTCGATGCGAAAAAAGCTGATTTTGACCGGTTAATCGGTATTCATCCAACCGTTGCTGAAGTATGTTTCCACAAATGAATTTAGTTTTAGAACTTTTGCAGGCTGCAGTTACATTTCTCTATTTCACTCATCCTTTACGAATGTTTAAATCGTTGTTCATAATTATTATGAATTTTACAACTCAGCGAGATTTAAAAGCTTCCTTGAATTTAGTTCAAATTCCCTTTTTGCAGAACTTCACAACACTTACGTTGCTTAAGGAGGACGGGCAAACACTGAAAGCTACAGGATGCTGAGGTTAAAGTACGACTCTTATTTCTGCGTTAATAAGAGTCAACTGGTCAATAGTTGGAATTGTGCGTAGTTTGCGTCATCGCCAATGTAGTGTGACGAATTTGGGCTAAACTCTGTTGTGAGCGCCCATTTTCTGATGATTTCAACTTGACGACCTGTTTTTCTATTAGATTTTCGTTTGCTTATGTTCAATAATTTATTGGTAAAATAGATGTGTTTAAAAGAGTGATTTTCGATTGACTTGATAAAAACATTACTGGTTTTGAAGGATATATATCAGGATGTGTCATATCAGCGTTTGCGATCACGTCACACGTTTATGAAAGTCAAAATGCTGATCTTGCTACATTTAAATGACTTAATCTGAATGAATCCAGTTTGTCTTGTAAAGCGAGGGTTCCCTAGGGAAATCCAGCATATTGCCTGAAAGGTACGATGGCACCTCATTTGTGTTCTACCTCCTCATATGCATTTGGGAATGATGGAAAATCTTCATCTGCAGCAAGCATTATCAGGATTCAAGTTTAATTTATATTGGAAAACTTGAGAAAAGGAAAAATCCTTGTTAAAACACAAATTTTCATACTAATATGGCTGATTTACGTGCCTTAGCACTCTTTTTTAGTGGAGATTCGTTACTGATGAATGCTATAAGTTCTTTAAGTTGTTTTTTCTATTTCTGTAATGTGTGGTACTTGTTAGTAAATCTGAAGTTATTGCTTGTTTTCTTTTTTTTTTCCTTCCACATTAAAAGCTACCATATTTTGAGATAATTCTTAATCGATGTTCCTTTTTGTCCACATGGGACACATGGCCAAAAAACAATGGAGTCTATTGATATCAAACGAAGTTCTCATAACATTTCTGATAAAGTTTACTCGCAAGAGGCCGAGAAGATAAAGATCGTAAATTGTAGAATAGAATCTACAGAAGCAAACAGTCGTGAGAAGCATTTTTCTACATGGAGGTTTTATGATCTAAATCTAAGGCAAGTCTGATTGGCAGTGGGATTTAGGAGAAGCTAATGAAAAAACTACTTTTTGAGTAGGTCCGGATACATTATTCTAAATTTAAGTGTAAGAAAAAAGGAATGTTTGGCATACTTGGTGAGATGCTATTTCTTCACACCGACGTTTGACGTCGAGACAGCTTTCGCTTCATCCTTCATTTGAATCCATTGCTATGAGCCGCTTCATTGGCTTAAAAATTTTTTGAAAGTTAAGAGCAATGATAAAGCCATGATATATTTTGGGAAGAAATGGATACAGCTAGAAGCCAGGAAAAGAAAAAAGAAATGGCCGCAAAGGGTTTTTAGACGTAAGATCCTTATCGGTAATTTTTTAGGGTATTTTTGGAAGGCATTTACTTGTACTTTTATTATCAAATGGGAAACATATATGTCTTCCAAAAATTTCATAATATTTCAGTGGATGCTCCAAATGAGAAACATTTTAGGAAACAAATCCATGACAAACCAGGAATTAGGCAGTTTCTTGGATATTTTTCTTAAATTCTATTCTGAAATTATTTTTAATAGTGTTACAGTAGGAATGAAGTTGAAATCTATAACCATATTACTATTAGTTAGTAGATGTGCTTGAAGCCTATGGCAAATTACAGAAAATTATATCTTTTTAAAAATTTTTAAATTATGCTATGAGCGAAATTAGTAAATGCAGTTATCTTACCCTAAAAAAAAAACGTTGCAGCGGGTTTAATGCTTGTAAAGAATTTTTTCAGATTATAGTTAATATGATTTTGGCCACTAATTCAGCTTATTATGATATGATAGGGTTGGGTGAAAGGGAAGTTTTGGCTTTTTTTTTTTTTTTTTTTTTTTTTTATTTTGTTTAAACTGACTGACTTTAAATTAGTATAGCAAGATATTTTATACGATCAATTGAGATTTCAAAAGATGCTATTTATGGAGAACAGGCATTTAATTGGAATGAATCTGTCACGGAAAATGATTTAACACTACCGTGTAAACTAATATCTGATTGTGTGATATGAAACAGTAGTGAAATGAAAATGAAATTATCATTCTGGAATCGAAATAGACCAAAAAGAGAAATGAATTGTGAAGTAAACAAGGACCCATGGCCAAAGGGGTCATTTTCGTAATAGTACAGTGAATAATCAAACTTTTTTTAAATTTCAGAAATGGAATATCTGAGTAAATTGAGAAGGTGAGGGAAATTGTTCAGTATAGTTCCGAGGAGTGCTGGGAAAGGGACAGTGAAGGGAAATGAAAGGAGAGAAAGAAGCACAGAACCAACAGCTTTTCTTCAACGTGGAAAGACCACACACGATGTTTTTAAATAAATTTTAAAGTATTGTTGCTACACAAGACCACCCAGATTGTCAGTGAAGCTACTGAGACGTATACTCCTGTGTTAATTACTATAATGCATAATATGGTGGTATACTTCAGACTCTTCTGTAGATGTTGTATATCGGATAAGGAAAAGTTCGGATGCTAAATTTGTCACATTATGTGACAAATTTAATTTCCACTTCGTGATCCAGTTAAAAAGCGCCTATGATTTATTTAAAATAAGATTATATTTAAATGAGAAATCATTTGATGATTTCATACTTATTTATATATTTTTTTTAATTTTATTTAATCAGACATAATGTCAAAATAACATTCATTCTTGCTGCAAGAATTTACCTACACTTTTGCAAATTTTCCCAAAGTCTTCAAATTCCTAATTGAAAATAGATATTTTCCTTGACAGAAATCTATTTTACCATTTCCGCATTTCGATGTAAATTAAATTAATGTAATAAATAAGATGAATGGTACAAATTAATAATTCAGTAAAAAATGAAGTTCTACTGATAATCATGATAACGGCTGCTTCGAAAATGTAACAGGAACTGTTGTCATTGACGGGAGCCAAATTTTGGATACCCTTGGCAAATATTATTACAAAGGTGCTGCTCATGCTTCTTTCTGCTGATAAATAATTTAACATTTTTTACTTCTTTTAAAATTACTAATTTTTAGTCATTTTTGAATCTTTTTTTTTTTTATTTTTTTAATCCAGTAATTTCTTGGAAAGTTTGAAGAGATGTGTTTTACGCAGAATTTGCTTTGCTAAATTGTAATCCAACGATTTATGTCTCTGAATGCTGTCAAAATTGCTTTTCCAATTTTGTGAACTTCTCAAAAAGCAAAGGAAAATTTCGCTGATTTTCATTAATTTATCACTTCACTTCCATATCTATTTCGAATTTCTCCATGCTTTTGCAAAAAGAGAGCTCCATTCGTTTGCTGAGCTTTATTAAAACATAATGAAAATATTTTGACTGAAACATGAACTGTTCAAATAGTACGAAATCTACGATAATTAGCTATTTACATAGCTAACTGGGTGGCGATTTCTATGAGTGACTGCTTCAGACGATGTTACAATGGAAAAGTTATTTATTAAACAAAATGGGGTTTCTCTGGTGCAAATAAAATTTGTGAAGTAGTTGTTCAAGAGATAAATAGAATGGTGAACAGTTGAGGAACGGTAAGACGAGGAGGGAATAAAAGTTCTCCAACTTCTTATAAAGAGGTAATTCAAACCAAAATGAAGATGAGTCTTTTCGATGTGGAACCGACCTCCTTATTTACATATTTTGTCTAACATCTAAAGAATCTCCCTTCCTCAAAAAAAAAAAAAACAAAAGAAACTATATCTTGGTTTTTTTTTTTTTTTTTTTAAATGATTATATTGTCATTAAGCAATTTAATATTATCTTATCTTTACTGTTATCACAGACACACGGACATAATCTTGTACTAACAACAATGCATAAATGTATACCGTATGCAGTGTTATTGCACATATACAGTAAACATTGTAATATAAAATGCATACCGTAGATGAATGCTTATGCTTATTTACAGTATGAGGAAATTATTGAAATGATATATGTAATGTGATAAATGTGGTTGTTAGCTGACATAATATATATTCAATCGCTTTTCTCTTCTTCCCATAATGAATAATCAGTTATTTGGGAGGAAGGAAGCAGAAAAATCGAATACAAATTTTTCTTTTTTTTTTTATATTTATAATTGGCGCCTGTCTCGAGCAATCAACAAGCATATGCATATTGTATCTATTTTTCGTTTTGCTTTCCGATGAGATGAGATGAGAAAAATCACAACCAAATATTATTACAATATTGTTATCGATATCTTTAGCGTCACCATCATTATCTTCCTTATCATTGTTATTCTCATTAGTAATGACAATGTGTGTATTAATTTATTGTTATTGTTATCATTATTATCACTAAAAAAAGAAAAAAAAAAAACTATTATACTATACTGTGTAAAATTATTACCTTAACTATTCTCCAAATGAATTAATGCACTGAATGCATTTTCGATTTTTGCTCAAGAAAAAACTTTTTTTTTTTTTTGCTACGAAAAAAATAAAGGAAGAAATGGGTCACTCTTTACATAAATTATTAAAAGTTAGCTAATTTTCAATGCCAAATTCTTCAAATACGAGCAAATTATAGTTCATTCATTTTAATCGGCACTATTGCTATTAGAGATTTTTTTTTTCTTTTTTTGTTAAAAATTTTATAATATAACAAAAATATTCGATTTCCAGAATGATTCATCTAAATTTTTAAAAGATTTTTCTCAATGTAAGTCAGAAATATTTTCAAAAAAACTAAAGGAAATGAATTATTTAGAAATTAGAAGAACATTTTATTTGATTGATGTTATCTGTAGATTGATGAATATCTTCAATACATTAAATTGATATTCATATTAATTTCAACTTGTGAACGTGCGCAGCATACGCGAATTTATGAAAGTTCAAGGAAACGTAATCTTTATCACTTCTGACGAGACATCATTTGATATATGGGACTGTTGGATTATCTTTGATCGATTTTAAATTTTTGATGAAAAATTCGATAGCGATTGATTAAATGACAATAGTTTCACTTCGGCTTTAAATCCTCGATCTCTTTCTTCCAGAATATTCCTAATCTGATTTAGATAACTTATCATATGAAATTTTTAAAATTGCATCGTTTGCTGTAGTATATGGTAAATTAAGTCGAATCTAAAGGAACGTTCTCGTTTTCCTCTCAAATATCAATCATTTCTATTTAATTATTATTCAAATTGAACATTTTATGAATTCATCCGTACTGCTAATCATTGACTGAACTCAAAATTTGATTGGAAATTCCAATAAAAAAAAACATGGGATAATCACCTAATAATTATTAATAGTTATAGTTATTAATATGTTTATTTATGATGTTGAAATTGACTTTGTAATTCAAAAATTAATTAAGGGTTTAATTGAACCGATGGAAATATGAGTGACATATGCTTAATAATCACGCGTACTCATGCTCTATTTAATTACTATTTTGTTCATGAAGAAAAATTTTTGAATACGGGCAAGTAAGAGAAATCTTAAAAGATATCATGTATATCAGTTAGCTTATCTTCCTGCTGTATCTTTCTCTTTACACAACTTGCTGATGCATTCACTGTCCGTAATTCGAATCATTCAAGTTTGTAAAAATTTGCTGTCACATCAAATTTCGATTCATAATATTTTGAATGTCACACTGATTGATGCTTAAATAGTTCTTCAAAAAAGCACATTACACACTAACAATGATATATGGTCATACAATTTGTGTGATAAGATGATAGTGTAAATTTTAATGCATGCAAACTGCAAAAATATAATATATGCTAAGATTTATATGTGTAAGCATATTAAACAGAATGAATGTGATGGAAGTGGGCACAAAAAGACTCTATTTGAGGAAGAAAAAAAGCTTTATTATTATTTTTTTTTTTATCTTATTTGAAAGATTGTTGTTGTTGCTGAAGAAGAAAAGGCTTCTGTATAAAATGCATTATTTGAATATGGGAGCTTTCTTTAATTTAATGGGATAAGAAGATTGCTTTCTTTACTGAAATTCATCAATTTGTTAAAGTATCTTCTTAGTATCACAATAATTTCGTTAAAATGGTTTAGAACGAAACGAATGTTAAACTAAACTAATCTCCTTCGTCTTGTAAATTTTATTAACAAATTTTATTAAGTTTTAATCACAAATATATGCTTATACACATATATATGTATATGTATATATATATATATTTATACTATATATATCTAATATATATATATATATACTATACTACATATTTATTATATACTTAACATACTATATATTTATTATATACATAATAAACACATATTATATATACATATTCTTCTATATCTATTATATATAGTATATATATATATATACATTATATCTATATATAATATAATATATTATATAGATATAGAAGAATGCATGTGACACTAATTATAACCTTTAATCATAAATATATGTTAAGTTTTATTCAAAAATATGCATATAATATTTAATCACAAAATAATTTTCTCAGCTTTTTCTTGCAAATATATTTTAACTTTTATTCACCAATATATTTGTAATTATCGGGAATTAAATGCATTCTTAAATGCTAAATTTTTATTGCTTGTGAATAATTAATAATATATAGAAAACTGTCGAAAATAGCTGAATACAAATTTTACTGCTTAATAAAATAGTGATTTAGAAGGAAAAAGAAGGTGATTTAACAAAAATCTTCATATTAAAAATTTTATTGTTGAGTTTTGCAAAATTTTAATCGCCGATTTTCGTACCACTTTATGTTACAATAAAATTTATAGAAATAAATGCACACTTAATAACTGATTACTCACCTAAATTAATTAGAATATGTGAGCAGCTACCTTACACCAGTATTATTATTATCATTATTTTATATGAAATAGTCGCCCATATATTTTTCTTCATTCTAATAAGCTGTTATCATTACTTCAATTTTTTTGTATAATTTTGCTTTTAAAACATTTTTTCGTTGCAAGTAATTTTTGGAAAATGACTGATATTGAAGCGATAAATGCAAATTTTGGTATTTATATTTTAGTCATTTCTTCCTTTTTTTCTTTTTTATGAGAAATGTGTATTGAAGGAATAAATAGAATGAATGTCTTGCCATATTTCTAGAATATATTTAAAACGATGATTATTGTACCATACAAAATGCATCATCATTTTTCTTCGGGAAGGATAATCTTTAATTGGTGACAATTTCTTTTTTTTTTTCTTTTCTATTCGAGAATATGTTACGAGGAAGTCCGCAGAATTTTTGCAGCTTTGATTTTACAATTTTTTTTTTTTAAATTAACTTCAGAAAAAATTTTGAGAATTTTAAAGACTTTTGTTTTTCTGGATGTTTAATCGGTGATTGCTTTTATAGTTCAGGGTTTTTAACTGTTTGAAGAATATAGCTGACGAAATTACATTCTTTTTCCAACAACATGTTCTATCATTTATGAAAAGATGAACCAAAAAAAAGAGAAAAGAGAAAATAACTTTAATTTTTCAACATAGCTGTCAATAAATTGTTCATTTAAAAGGATAACATTGAATTGCTAATTTAAGCAATCACCTGAACGCTTAGAAATTTTCTCTCTTCTCCGAAAATTATTTTTTCTTTCTTGAATCTTCAACTGTCTTAAAACTTTCTCAGTTCTAATTTTTTTCCATGTAAAAAAACTTTATATTTGTAAATTATTATTTTTTTCTTTTGTTTGCAAATAATTTATAATAAAAATTAAAGTCGGCTTACGTATTGGTAGAAAGGAATAAAATATCGTTAAAACGGTCATTAGCAGCAATATAATCTCTACGTTGATTAAAGTTTTTTTTTTTTTTTTTTATTTTTATTTGTTTGAATCAAATTTTATTTAAAATTTAATAAGCTAAGGATGAAAAAGAAAATTGAATGTTGTAATTTTTGTCGGTTTTATTTCGGTAATTTTGATAACACATTGTTAAATTAATTGTTTATTTTGTAAAGCCTCTCTCCATCACACTAACAACACTAATTTCGTTTTTTTTTTTTCAACCTTTTTCAAAAATTTTGATGATATATTTACAATTTTTATTATTACTGTATGAATGAGAATGGGAATGGTATCGATGGACGGGGGACAATAACAAACAACGGCAACATTTGCTACAACAGGGGGATTATATGACCAATGCAAATTATTATTTCGGCAAATTTTATTGGTTCACCAATTTTCTTCTCATTCTTTCCTTTTCTTTTCTTCTTTTCTTCTTTCTTTTTTT
>PQVD01001934.1:404-18709 GCA_003012265.1 Setaria equina
AACCTTTTCTAATTTCTAATAATTATAATTTTTTTTTTTGAGATAAATTTGATTGATTAGATTTGTATCTTGCACTTCATGTATCGTACAATTTTTCATTTCTAAAATTATTCCATTGGTTTTTTTTTTCTATTATTTATTTTCCTCATCTAAGGGCTACTGAAATTTTTAAGTTATATTGATTCCGCAAAAGTTTTAACTGGGGCTGTTTAATGCTTAAGAGTAATGCAGGCACTGATAATTTCCAATTTTGAGTTGCAATTTTTTTTTTAAACTTTTATCATTCCATAGATTTTTGATTTAAAAGCTACGATTCACTTGCATTTGCAACTTTTTTTTCATAAAATTTACATTTTATTTTTTTAATTGCAAGAATCCATTAGTTGTAAGATTCTGCACTGAAAACAATGAATCATTTTGAAAAAAATTTAATGAATCATTCTCAAAAAAAAACTATTAGCCACAAATTTAAAAACGTTTTTTTCTGTGAAAATTTTATGTTTATAATATATTAATGTTATGCTAGCACTATTATTGGAGCATCATTCCTTTCTGGCTTCCTTTCCAAAGAATTTTTCAATTTCTTCAATTATTGTTGATTTGTCGAAGTTTCAACTTCATGAATCTTTCAACTTCAGTATGTCGAGTACCTGCTGGGACGAATTTTTATAATTCAATTTCATACATTTTTCAAGTTGGCATTTATTAAGGAGAAAGAAAAGAGAAGGATAGGAAATTGTGGGAAATGTTTGAATTTAATCGTTTAAAATTTGGCAATCTAATAATTCGAAGCCGTTCATTTATCATTACGACTGGATTCCATCAAGGATGATTGAATGTAAGACAAAGCAAAAGAAATATCGAGCTAAAACAATGAATGTTAGCTTAGAAGGGTTAAGTTAGATTCATCGATTCGTTTGGGATTCCAAAGAAAAAAAAGTAAGGGATTCTAGAAATGAAGGAAAGATATATCAAATCGTTATCAATGGAAGGATTCGATGAATCCTATTTATAATGCAAATGATTTTTGGTAACGAATTGAGGAGGAATTTTTAGAATTCAAAAAAGGAATCATTTCGTGAGCGAGGATTCAAATAGATATGCATCGAGAACAGTCAAACTTTGAATCACGTAGCATCAGTTTTCCATCATCATCATCAACCACGAGAAATTTCAAACGAAATAGTATTCGAGCACTGAAAGATGCCTATCAACGACCGGGTGGACTGGAAATGATTCTTGCATCCGTTGATCAATCATTTGTTCTTCTTTCCGATTTAATCGGTACTAGAGAAAAAAGTTATGAGAATGAGGAAGCAAATTTCAAACAAAATTGCAAATTTCATACTACCGATCGCAGTGATAATTGTTTTATGGTATGGAAGGATGATAATGATGAAAAAACTGATAATTATTGTGGAGAAAATTCCTTAAAACAATCAGAATCATCAAAAATATCAGCAAAAATTGACTTAACTGGTGAAGAAATCATTCAATGGATGGGTGGCCTACCAATGATCAATCCAAGTAAAATGCTTGCATACTTCTGCAGTGGTGCAAATGAAGAAGTAAAGAAAATTTCACCAAATCATGAACCGTACAAAATTTTCTCTCTAACTCATAAATCCCATTTCAGTGATCAATTAACTACCAGAAATTTAATTCATGAGGTTTGTCAGTCTTTTTTACTTCTGCTAGTAACAGACATGATACCTTGATAAAAATTATTACAATTTTTCACTATTTTGAAAAAAAGTTTTATCATTTTTTCTTCTTGAATTTAAATGATATTGTGATCAATTTATGAAAAAAAGAAAATTAAAGTAGTCTTAGCAGAAATTTAAATGTAATTACATTTAATGAGAGAGAAGATTTTATCGTTTCTTATCACCAGACAATCCATATAAAGTGATAGTAAAGCTGATGCTGATAACATTGTCTATAAGTTTCTTTTCGGAGAATTTCTAGACTTTTGAAGGGACTTACTAATACTCTGATATGGATTGCTTCTGATTATGCCAGTAGTTAGTTATATTAAGAATTTTCGCCTTCAAATGAATTCAATCTTTTTCTTAATTGTTGAATGAAACCTTACATTCTACAGATAGAACCTGCTTTCTTGTTAACGATTTACAATGATATTCAAACATAAGGAGGAAATAAACTACTATTTAAAAGGCTAAATAATCATTCAAATCTTTTGCAAATTAATTAGAAATTTCGCTCAGAAGTTTGTAACTTCTAAATGAGCTGAAAAATGGAAGCAGTTCAAGTTTAGCATGTCTTAAGCGATAAGTTTAAATTCAACTTAGCATATGAATATGTTTGTTTTTACAAAATTTGTTCATGAAAAAAAATGAAAAAAGGAAAACAATTACTTAATAAATCATTAAATATAATCCTTTTCGTCATCAGTCAAATGATAATATTGACAGCGTTATCAGTGATATTGAAAAATTTAATATTCATGGATGAAACGTTTTTCTTCTAAGTCTACATCTATGTAACGTATTTTTACTCTTTTTTATTATTGTTATTTTTCATAAAATAATGTGGAAAATTGTATCTGTTCTGAGATAAGAATAAATTCATCAAAAAGTATCAATTACTAATGAAAATCTGTCCATAATCGGTGGAATAAGAATTGTTCGATGATTGGAATATCATTTAATGATAACGATTTATCATACAATTGCACACCATCTTCAACAATATTTCTGGACATAAGATATGAAAATAAAATTACTGAATGAATTGATAACTGCATTATGCCATTGAAACAATGGAATGCGTACGTTTTCTTCTCTTCTTTTTACTTTTCATTTGCTTTTTTTGCTTGCAAAATCTTTCATTTTAAATTTATGTACAAAATTAGAATATTTTTGCATAAAATTTATATTTAAAAAAAATCCAAAAAAAGTGGTTTATTTAATAAGTGAACGAAAGTTGAAAACTTCTCTGAGAATTAAAACTTTAAAACTATTTTCAAGAATTCAAAATTTCGAAGGAGGCACTCATACTACTTCGAAAATTCAAATGCTCATGCTATTCCAGGAATTCATACTTTCGACGAAGGTATTTAGACTACTGTGACAAATTCAGAGATTCGAAGAAGAAACTGAACCGGTAGAATGATAGCACAGAGAAGGATATTTTAATTAAATGGTCATTTGACCCATAAAATCGTAGATCTCTTCAGATATTTGTCATGAACAAATCCCTGTAACTAACGCAAAAGTTTAACAGTTTCATAGTTTTCAATCAATTTGCGGATTAGGGTTCTTAAATTTATTCCTGGATTTTATCAATATCGAAATTCGAGTAAATTAATTACAAAAAAAAAAAAAAGAAAGGGGGAACCAAGAAACATTAGATTCGCAATGTTAGTTAATATTAATTTAAACAGAACTGATTGAAACAATTCAAATCGGCCAATTTATTTTTTTGTTGCAAAGTTTGTATATGTTTGATTGAAAGCTTTTTCATTATCCATTTCTAATTACTTTTTTTTTTTTTTTGTTGAATAATACAATCAATTTATTTCAACGATTAAACGTTTTAGATTCACTTTCCAATTAAAATAGTGAAATAAAAGAATGTGGGAAAATTTTGTACATTCAATGATAGCTTTATAAAAAAAAAAAAAACAAAAAAGGAAAGAAATGAAATTCTTTTTTTAAATGATTTTGAATTAATTCAAATCAATCTTTTATACATAACAAAGCTACTGTTATTTTCAAAATATCTTCCAATAACTAAGTTTTTATTAGAGGAAATACGAATCTCTAATGTCAGAAAACAAACTTTTTTTTTTTTACTTACTGATTATCATTTAAGAGAACTGATAAGAAAGACAATGGATTCTGTAAACCGAGTTTGCGTTTGGTTAGATAAGTATTGCTTGACTGGTTAAAAATAGGAATAAGCGAGGAGGAGAAATTTGCATAAAACTTCTTCAGAGATTAGTGAGAAGTTCCGTGTAAATCAGCAAATAGAAATTTGACGTGAAACATTCCGTTGTGGCGGCCGGTCATTCGTTTCTGTAAATGTTTTCAAGAAAAGCTAAGGTAAGAAGCCTTCCTCTGATATGACGTAAGAAACGTTCCTGTGACAAATAGGCGTTTTTTTGATACAGCTGACGTAATAATTTAGTTTCGCACATGCTTCATATATCTCACGTAACCATTTCATTCTTCATCGGCTAGCTTATATAGCTGAGGAAATTTGCATTCATGTAAGTGACAGAATGAGAATTCGTTCCAAAACGCGGTTCCTCTTTTGTTGTCTCTCCTGTCGACAGTTATGGATTGTTACTGCGCAAATTTGCTCTGCCCAAAACTACCCAAGCATAAGGTTGGATGTCTTGTCACTATTCGTTTTCCATCTTTAACTTATCTTTCGGGTAAGCTCTGAGAGCTTTTTTCTTTTTTTGTCCTTTAGCTATGCTTGATGAAAATCTGTTAAAACTTTCCAAGCATCTTATGAATAGATTCTGGGCAATTATCGAGTACATTTATATTTACACTAGCTATCTTATATGAGTTGTTAGATAGTTGAAATGAAATGATGTTTGAAAGTGTCATTATATTTTCGTCTGTTATGAAGCTTGATATTTTTTTTTTTTTTTTTTTGTAGCATAAATTACAATCTCAGCTACGGACGATCGTCAATTCATCCGTCGAAAAATTTTAAGTCAAACTTTAGACTCAACCAGCCATAGCATAGCATAAAGAAGACTAACTGGCAAAATATACGACGGAGGGATTCTGATAGAGAGGAATTGAATTTCGTTTTTTGTTTTGTTAATAATTTTAAATTTTGCGCTATAATTTCCGTAATAAAACCTTTATATTATAGTTTTATTTTCTCGAAGAGAAACATTTTTGTATAGAATTTGCGAGAAAAAAAGTTGGGAAGTCCTGTCTTTCTTCTTTTACTGCCCATTTGGCGTAATACTTCATACTCAAAGAATTGGAAAAATTAAGAATCACATTTGAATCATAAAAGTAGTGAATATTTTTTTTGTAATTATTTACTATCATCATTATATCATTATACATTGTTTCTATTACCAAATATATTAGATTATTCACAATCTTTTCTGTTTTATCCTTTTCCTGTTATAGTAAGACATTTTGCTTTTTTTTTTTTTTTAATAAAAATTAAAGATGATTGCCCTGGCACTCCTAAACAGCGTTTCTGGATCATACAATTTAACTACTTCCGGCTTAGTTTTAGCTACAGTTGCTTCACTGTAAGTTAAGGAAGATACATTCAGCTTTCCTATTCATCGAAAAGTTAAAATAGAAGGATGAGGTTACATAGGTCTTTGCTAGGTAAGATAGCTGTAAAATTATCTTCGGTAAAAGAATGACAGAAGAAGGTTCGCAAAGGGTATTTTGATGATTTTTAAAAGCGGAACTAGAAAAAGTGTTTTCATTGTCTTCTTTAAATTTCCGGAAACTTCGCATCACTCAAACTCCAAACTTATTTTGTTCTAAAATTTTGCTCTTACCATTCCCGATTTTTAAAAAGAACAATAACTGGACTTAAATTGATCTTCATCTATGGATTATCGGTGATTCATAATAATGCAAAGTTTCAACACTTTAATCTTTTTGCTTTAGTCATATTAAATTTTAAACTTGTCGGAATATCTCTGTTTTATTTTCAGTTAATCCTAAATAAGAAACCGAAAACAGCAAATTATTGTGGCTCTGCTAGTGCTGCGAGAGAATCAGAAGAAAGTGATCGCGACAGAAATCTTCCAAAAAAGGTAATTCAAACTTTGGAACTGATGTATTCCACAATGCTAGAAAGTTTCTGTGCCAAAGATATTAGGTAAGGAAAACCAGCAGCTGAATGTAAATTCATCGATTAGTTTGGAATGATATCAGTAAGACTACTTAGATTTGAAATCTCATAGACTGCTATCGTGAGATCTGCCTATCGTTCAATCCCCTTTAGAACATCTTTTCTCAATTAAGACTCGTTAGTGTTTAATTTAACATGTACCATCCTATCTAAGATCTGTATCTTCTGAACGATCGTTAGTTATCCTTTCTGGTTGATAGCATATTTCCCTGCGGAAGAATGATTTGGGCAGTTTTGTTTGATGAAAAAATTTTTTCGATTACAATGTCAAGAAATGTTTAAGAATTCTTAATAACACTTTATACAAATTATTTGAACCCATACACGTAATCGTGCTTAAATTAAGAAATGACTGTCACAAAACATTAATTTCGAAAGTGTTATTTTTGAGAAAACTTCTGCCAAAGTTATTTCGGACTGCTCAGTAATAAAAATTCATATTTGAAAACGCATTGTGGAACAAATTTGAAATTCCCATCGATATCTTCAGTTGCGTTCGCGTTATGTTATGTTGCAGAATAACCGTTTTCACGAAATTGGTTGTAGCGACAATCTGGAGCGAACATCAGTTCGCAGTATCATCGCTGGATATCAGCAGAAGCAGCTTTCATCGAGGTCATTTTATATTGCGCAAGGTTAGATTCATGTTCCATGTAAATCTTATCAATTTTTAAATTTAAGCTTAATTTTCGGGGTGGTCGGGAAAAAAATAATTTTCGCCATCGAAAACATTTACTTTATCCCCGTATGTTCATCTGTAGTTCGATTTCATTTCTAAATCTATGATTTTCTAGTTATCAGTAGCCTATTCGTGAAAAATTTCATCTTGATAGCAAATTTGTTGTAATTTGACGTAAGGATTCGATTGTCATTTGTCTGTGCAGTTTTACCTTCAATCACAAATAATGAATGCTACAAATTCCGTTTCAGATTTTCGTCTTTCATAAATTGGACTGTATTATTACAAAAATCCAGTATGACGTGAAAGAAATTTATCATTTTATTCAGTTCGACTTGATTCTCGTATCTTTCTCTTTCTCAAATTTATCTTCTTAAACTCTCGCCCATCGGGTTCATACAGTCAACGTCACTGTGATAAAAGGAATGATTAATGTTTTTCGAGAGAAAAAATTGTAATATTGAAACTGTTAAAGAACCAGCTTAATTGAAATCCTCCCTGACAGAAGTAACTTTTTTTCTCGGACAGTAGAAATACCTTCATCTTCAAATGTTTAATTATCAGAATCCGTAACAAAAATTGATGTCGGTTTTACAAGCGCATTTTTCGCTGTAGGACCTTTGTTATGCCGCCAAGCATTGGTTTGATTTTGTTCAAATATTCATATTGATTCATTGTCGTCGTAAATTTTTGGTAGCTCGCTGTCAAATGTCTTTTTTCTTTTCTTTCACTCGAAAGTTTTCTGATTCTTCCTAAATTTGGGTTTACCTTTTTTTTTTCGCGTTAATTTCTAGGATTATCTTCTGGAAATTCGATAGTACACCCAAGAGAAGAGATTAACAGCCGAGTATCAGCAGGGCCAGAAACTGCTGAAGGTGAAGTGCACGCCGACGTTTCGCCTTTTGGATCAATCGAACTGCAGAAAGTTTCGCCAAAACCGTGTGATATTATGGAATCCAGGAAGCCAATGGCGGTTAGTTGCATAAAGTTAATTTAGAAATATGATGGAAAAAAAACTTCAGGATGTCTACTATCGTATATGGACTTTACTGGTGATGTGAAATAATTTCAGGCTCCACCAGCTCCACCATTACCACCAATTCCAACACATTTGAAAAGCTCTCAGCTAAAGTTGTTGAATGGTAGCAGTGGATGTTCTTCGCCTACATCATCAAGTTTTTCTAATGGCGTGCACAAAAGGGCGTCAGCAGCAGTAACTTCAGGTTCAGCTCAAGATTCTATCAAACACGAAGCAGCAGATGCAAAATTCACTTCAACAGGCACGCTTTCTCGTTTCCCATCTGGTTGCTTCCTTCAGCATCTTTGCTGCATCTATCCTAACCATAAGAAGAGTATAGCTGTAGCGGATACGTCATTCAGCGCTGAGATCCGTGAGCATTATGGCCTCTTACTTCAGACTGCTACTGAATGTAAAATTAGGGGTGACTTTTCCTACGAAATAAAAGTTTAGATTTAGAATTACTGATATATGAAAAGAGGACCGTTTTTATCCGTGTTTTCGTTATTTATCGAAAGGAAATGATACCTTTAAGTGAGTCACTTTTAAATCGAATGATTTAGACCGAATTTCTAACTGGTCAAATTATTCCTGGAGTGTTAGGAACTTGTCAAACACTGATAAAAATTTCTAATATTTTTTATAGAAAAACAGCACGTATCTGGAACTACTACAGAAGACTTTCGTACCTTGAAATTGAACGGTCATGTCGGATTTGATTCACTTCCACATCAGTTGGTTCGAAAATGCACCGAAAGAGGGTAAGTTTAAAAAAGTTGGATTTAAGGCTTTTAATGGTAGTGATAATATTTGTTAGGTTAATCTTTTGCATTGCCAACTTAATAATCCATTCTTTTTTTCTAAACAACTATGTAGAAGATTTTTAGGTTCCAATTCAATTTGATGTGTGTTGGTGAAACAGGCATGGGCAAAACAACACTGATTGAATCTCTCTTCAATATGAAACTTGAATTTCATCCGTGTAATAATGAACTAAAGACTGTGGAATTGCTTTCAAGGACATACGGTAAAATGGTTACAGTTTTGTAGCCTCATTTTGTGTCGACATGTAGTAATTTTCGAAATCATATAATGTATTTAGATGTTGTGGAAGGTGGAATTAGACTGAAACTGACCATTGTTGAAACAGCTGGATTTGGTGATCAGCTTGATAAAGATAAAAGGTTTGTAGTACATAAAATTCATATGTAAGAATATGTGATTAATTCCAGCATTAATTTTTTAAAATATTCCAAATATTTATGTACGATTTTTTGAGACAACATCGAATGATCGTATTATACAACATAATTTTTAGTTATTCGAGCTTGAAGTAAGGAAAACATTGTCTTATTTCAGAGGTTAATGGCTAGAATTATACGGTATAAATATCGTCACTATTAGTGAAAGTCTGTGAAAATCTTTAAGACATGCAACAAGATAAAAATTCAACTTACATTAATGTAATACAGGTGTATTATCTGCTGTCCTTGATGACTGCATAATTCCACTCATGAGAATAAAAAAACAAAAATTGTTCTTTTGTTTTTGGGAATATTATTTAATTATATTTTTGTAAATAGTTATTGATTCATTTTAGTGCTCAGGTAATCGTTGATTTCATAAACGAGCAGTTCGAGAAATATTTGAAAGAAGAGTTGAAAATCAAGCGTTGTTTGGATTATTATGATGATACACGTATTCACGCTTGCCTTTACTTCATTTCGCCTACAGGACACGGGTTTGTATAATTGTTTTTCATTCTTCGTTAAATATAAGAACTCATATACGGGTAAAGCACTTTTATATTGTCTGTAACAATGTTCTTCCCATCTTTTCCATTCTTTCCAGACTGCGTGTCTGGTAATTGTTGTATCTAAATGAACTACTTTTGTAAGATTATGCATAAAAAAAAGCAAATAGTTGGTTGCCACTCTTGCTTTTTTATTTATCATATTATATTATTTTAAAAAAAAATGGAAAATAATTGTGACAAGTTTCCGTTTTTTCGATGTGTCATAATCAGCAGCCAAAGTAAATTTAAATATGTAATGACTTTATTCTTTCTCCTCTTTGCTCCATCTTCAGTTTCAATATGTCATCGTAATTTCTCATCCATTTATATTCCCTGTACTTTTATTTTTCATTTATTCCGAGGCTGAAGGGTCTTTTCCTGTTGTTTTTCTATTGCTGCTATTGCATTGCTAGTTATAATCTTAGCACTAAACGAATGATCCTTAAAAGTACTTCTTCCTTCGCTTAGTTCACACCGGTTATTTGCAACTGTATAAGCGAGGGTTAAAATAATCAGTTCGAAGACAGGGACAGTCACTCTTTAGGATATATATGTAGTTTGTAGTCAGCAGTCTACTTTAGTCAATTCGGAAACTTGTCAAGAAAGTGGATGCGATTATTTTTTTCTAATAACAATATGGATTCTCTTTCCATATCATGTCTCTTTCATTTAGCCCATTAGTCATGTATAGAGCAAATAAATTAAATGGAACGAAAGTTGACAAATTTAATAAAATGTATAAATTGAAACGATTAATGTATCGATTTGCCAACAGCACAGCATCTTTTCCCGAACAAAATGCGTCCAGAAATGTTTGTATCCTTTAAATCTTTTAACTTCTCGTTATTCTCCCGTACTTATTCTTCATCGAACGACGTGCTACAAGATCCCAAACAAAATGTATGCATAATATCTTTCTTTTATAAACGGATTTCGTTCTGATTGGCAAATGGATCAAATATTAAAGATGATTGTTTTGTAGAATCTTTTCACTTCTTGCTGTTATTATTATGCGTTGTGATGCAGTAAGTATTTAGATGAACTTTCATTTTTGATATGTTTATTTAGTAGGAGGATGGGAATTCATGAGAAAACACTTTCCGTTGCCAGCATTAAAACACCCGTCTTTTCGTTCTTTTTTTTTCATTTTATAATTCGTATTCGGTGATTTATATCATATCATTGCTACCATCTGGCTTTACTGTCATTGTCCAGATGGCCGTCGTTCTCCATCTGCCGTATTTTAATGTTTTTTGGTACATTTTTTCTCCTTTCTCCTCCTCTTTTCTCTTTGTTTCGCTTCTATTTCCTTTCCTTCTTTTTTTTTTTTTCACTGAACTTGACCGTTTTGTTGTCTTTAAAAAAAAGACAACAAAATAAAAATAATGGGTAAAGTAAGGTGGAGAACTGATCTTTTTCATCTCATATTTCTTTTTCTTTCATTATTTTAAGGCTTTTCTGTGTGAAATAACCGGTTTTCTGGATGGATTTGAATGTGATCAATTTAGTCGCATGAAAATGATAGGACACCTCAGATATATTTTTCGGGATATTTTAAGAATTACATTTCTTCTTCCCTTTTTTCACTTTTTCTAATCGTATTAGAAGATTATCATTTTTTGAGATTTCGTTAAAAAAGTAAGGAAGCAACATTCAGTTACTTCTCTTTTTTCTAATTAAAAATACTGTGCTGTATCATACGGCTGGAACTATTCTGAATGGAGACTACTATATTCTCATCATAGTATCTGGGTTCCCTAGAACTATATATATTATACCATAATTTCTATTTAATGAAATAATAGCAATATAAGAGAAATTGAAATTCGCAGCCATAATTCATTTTTCCATCTGTTTCCCTTTTTATAATTGTTGATATTTCGTTTCGATTTCCATTTATTGGAAGAGGAATTGCCTGTCAATTCCTGTTTCTTTCTTTAACTTTTTTCCTTTTCTTTGCATCATTATTTTATTGTTCCTCATTTGTCCCATCGTGTTGTGTCATGTCGTGTCTTGGAAAGACCATACTTTAAAGGTGGTCCATCCAATGATGGCATGGCGTTCTGCTATCAATTCATCTAGTCATTCTCAACAGTCTTCAATTTATAGATTTTCAGTACAAGAAAGTGTGAATATTTAGCCGACTATTACTATTGAAGAAAAAGTTGTTGAAATATTGTTGTCGATTAATTAATTATTTGTTTTCATGTTTTCTATGACTATTTATCATCTACGGTTATTATACTCATTTTTTTCTTTTTTTTAGAGAAATGACTATGGTGAGTTGGAACTGGAAGATACTTTTATAACAACTGATAAATATACCACCGATATGTTCACTTGTTGTGGTTTTCCAATATGACGTAAATAACCTTCACCCCAAAACGTATGAGATACGATAGCAGTGATTTTGATAGACTGAGAAGTGCCTACAAAAGTTATTGCTAGGTGGTTTTTTTTATTAAGCTGATTGAAGTTCAATTCGAGACCTTGTTAAATTTCGTAAAAGCAGTAATCTCAGATTGTCGCAATCGAATATAAGTTCCAATTACAACAGCACCTGCTTGTCATCTTCATGCAAATCCGCCTCATTCTCATTTCTGCTTTATCGATTTGATGATGGAATAATTTTTAACTTGGCTTATTCATTAGCTACTTCACATTCTTTTCTAGGATAAACACTTATTACGTTAAGGTGGGCAGTTTTCTCAGGGACATATTTTAAGAAGGAATTCTTAGCTTTTTCTTCTCTCCATAACTTGGAAAATACTTTACAGTTGGATTAGATTTCGTATTATTTGACTAAAGTTTTGTGGGAAATGTCAGTCAGGAATCAATATTTATTGATGACTGAAAGTTGTATTTCGCAATAGAGAAACATAAGAAATTTTAGTTATCCATTTGGCCTTATCATTTCGCATTTCCATGGTGATCTGTCCCCAAAAGATTTTTTGTTGCAAAGCATGTATAATTTATTTCCCAACATAAGCAGTAACAAAATTAAAATTAGTCTGCAAGATATTTGCTGCTAGTTAAAATAATCATAAACAGTTTCCAGACAAACGAGTAAAATTTATAAAGTACAATCAGAAATAAGAAGATTCCAAATTTCGTCTAAATCTGATTACTGTTTCATCGTTTTTTTTAACGTTTATTTTTACGGTGGAATCTTGGCTTTGTTGTTGAAATCATAAATTTGTGTTCGTGGCATTCACTCTCATCTTTTAAATTTTTTTTAGACGAGGCGTGGAATTCGTGAATATTTTTGCAAGTATCTTGGTCTACTCATTCTCATTTTTATTTTTTTATTTGTTTGGATTGTTTTACAAAAAATATAATTGCAGTTATTTTTTTTAATTAACGTAATTATGCTTTTTTTTTCGGGTTTTCAGGCTCAAAGCACTCGATGTTGTAACACTGCAACGGCTTGCAGAACGGGTCAACGTGATACCCGTGATTGCAAAGGCTGATACCACCTGCAAGGATGAACTTATCAGATTCAAAAGCAAGGTACATTGTCTTCTTATTTTTATTTAATATTGAAGTTTTATGTACGGATTATTAAGTTTACTATTATTATTATTATCATGACTTCATTTTTGTTTAGCAACTCGAAATTTAGGTCGGAAAACCGATGAAAAGATCATTTATTTACAGTTTCATTGTAATAGTTTACAGCTATGAATAATTGATTAAACGAAGAACTTGGCATTATTAGTTATCATAAATAGAAGCGGCATATTTCTTTAAACTTTTTTTTTTGTACTCTATTATTTTGTTTCTGTGAATGCTTCGATTAATCTGACAATTATTCTCATATTGCGTTGGAATTTTCATTATCCAGTATTATTTTTTTTCTTTCTTTTTTCCAGATATTAAGCGAGCTGCGAAGCCATAATATTCCCATCTATCAGTTTCCGACTGACGACGAGACGGTACGAGCAATAAATACGGAATTAAATCAGCTGGTGCCATATGCTGTTGTGGGTAGTACAGATTTTGTGAAAAAAGAAAACGGTAAAATGGTTCGAGCACGTCGATATCCTTGGGGAATGGTTGAAGGTATATATATGTTTTCTTCTGAAGGTATATATATATATATACATATGTTTTGTGCTATAAAGATTCGCTCGGCGCAACTGCTGGAATTCAAAGATAACCAATAGTTTTACCTGATCAGTTAACGAATTAAAACAAACATTTGAACGATCTAGTCTCCACCGACATCAACAGTACTTTGTACGCTCCGCTGGCTAGTTACAATACAACAAATCTGATTCGTACTAACTATTTGACTGGGGAACTTTCCCATAATTTTAAAATATAAACTCCACGTTCAGTTGAAAACGAGGAACATTGTGATTTCGTAAAGTTACGTGAGGCAGTATTGCGAACAAATGTGGATGCATTGCGTGAACGAACACATAAAGTGCTTTATGAAGCATATCGTCGTGAACGTTTAAGAGCAATGAAAGTCGGTGATGGTGATACAGGACCTAAAATGATGGAAGCATTTGCACAGGTTTTATTTTATTTTCTAACTTATTTCCTCTTTTTTAAAGCATTCTAAGTAACACTTCTGAATCTTTTGGCGTATTTTTACTGTGTTATATTATTAGCAAAATATGTTTCTATTATTTGATGTTATTTGGGACGGAGATTTTCAATTTATATTTTATTGCATCATTTTTACCTTTTAAGATATTAGGGATTTTTAATCCATAAAAGATTGAGCACTAAGCAGAGATGCAATTACTGGAAGAGACTTTTTTGTCTTTATTCGCAAACAATATAATTGCTTATAGAAGCAACGTGAATTCATTGATGAAATGACAAATAAAGACAAGACTTTACGTGAGGAATTCGTTGCACGAGTTAACAAGAAAGAAGAGGAAATGAAAAGACGTGAAGAATTGGTTGGTTTGTTATATTTCAAATCTTTCCAGAAACTGATAATTTTCCTTTTTGCCCCGGATAATTTTTCCTCTTTCTTTCTTTTCAATTCGCTAACCAATTTCTTTTATTTTTATTGTTCTGAAAAATTTCTCTTTTGAAGTTTTAATATTTTACTGTTCGTTGCAGTTAAATTTACGAACCAAAGAAATCAGTGATAATTTTGAAGAAGAACTACGACGTATCGAGTCACAAATGCACACATTAATGGAGGAAAAAACAAAATATGAAATGAAAATGGCTGGAAAAAAAACAAAGAAGTAAGAGAGAATGATTTCTGATACATTCCACTCCTTATAGTTCCCACTACAGTTTCGTCTCCTCCATGCATTTTCTTTTCGTTTTTGCTTTTTCCAACGAGTAACAATTTGATGATGGCGGACTTTTTCACCTTGCTGTCCTGACAGTTATATGTGCGGTTTTTTTATTTGATAAAGGTTTTGATTTTTTACTTTTTTTGTCCTTTTTTTTCATGGAAAGATTATTTCTTTCCAATAAACTCTATAAATGACTGTACTGGAATTCTTGCCGATTGAGGTCGAGCACTGGAATTTTCTTATTCAAAATTACATTATGTTTATGTAAATTTGTTTGTTGGTATCAAAAGGGATGTTTCAATGGTTGTAGTAAGTAAAAGATTGGAGGGGTAAACTTTTTTTTTTAGCAATTCCGCAAAATTTATTTATTTTAAAAATAGAATTGACAATCTGTTATCACTTTCTGTGATTATTTCAATTCGACCTCATTATCGAGCGTTCAGTCGGAAACTGTACGATCGATTCTTTTAGTCATGAGGATTTGTTTTATTTTATTTTTTTTTTCTTTTCGCTTGATTTGTTTCCAGAATTTTTTTCCAATATATATATTGGAATATATATATATATAGGAATCATTCCCAGAAATTACAATGCATCAGAACTCCTATTATAGTTTTCGGAAGTGAAAAACTGAACTGAGACAACTGCCTCATATTTGTCATAGATTTTTCCTGAGATATTTTTTTTTTTTTTTTTTTTTGCACACTGGGTTTGTTTTCTCGGGGAAATAAATTAAGTCAGAATCCTTATCATTTCTGCAAATTTACATAGAAGTGGGACTAAAATTCAAGTGGACAATTTTGTTAAGTAATTTCCATGCGGCAGTCACGGAAGGAGATGAAATTTTAGTATATTAGGCGAATCTTGGTGTTCTTTTTCATTAATTCAGTAATGAATATTAAAAAAGTCGTTGGGGTGTGTTAGGATTCCTTTTTGTTAACAATAAAAAAGCGTTAGTCGCGGCCGAGACAATGCACATTTTCTTACTTGAAAATAGCAAAAGCAGATTTTTTTTTATTTGAAAGATTTCAGATTTATTTTTAAAATTATAGCAAATTTCGAAAAGATAGCTTGTTAGATTGTTTCGTGTGTGTAATTTAACTTCTCTATCCAATTTCATTATAGGCAGTGTTGAAGAAGCTAACAACAGTTACTTCGAATTTTTGTCCATTGCTTTTGTGAAGATTTGTGTTTTAAAAGGAATGAAAAAGGTTTGTATCGATATCGAATTCCTTTTGGGGTTGTGTAATTGTGGTGGCATTTTATTTCTAATAATTGAAATATGTTCGAGTTAAATGAATATGATTTCGGTACAGACCTGTTCAATTCGAGAAAGCAAAACACTTCGTTTGCTTCCATTGTTTTAAATTTGGCGCAGTCGCGAAGTTTTTTTTTTTTTTATTTTTTCTTCTTTTTTTTTTCTGTTTTTTTTTTTTTTTTTTTTCTTTTTTTGTTTATTTACTTCTCATTTGGCGCAGTCGCGAAGTTTTCTTTTTTTTTTTTTATTGTTGATCGTTGATTCGATCCTATTTTTAGCCATCACTTCATTTTTTTTCCATACATTTGCGATGAAGGCAATATTTTGCTTTATTAAAAAGAAAAAAAAAGTGCCGAATATTTTGTTCCTGACGACTTGAATCATCGTCAATTTTTTTTTTTTTTGATATTCTATCTTGAATTAGATTTTACGGAATTTACGTCGTGATGTTAACGACTACTTGCTTAATTATACCCCACTGCCTGATTGATTGTCAGCTTATCCTCTCTCTCCAGTCCTGCTCGAGAGTTCAATTAAGTAGCATTAATAAAGCATTACAGTATACAATGATTAGCTTGGATTTTTGCATACGAAGCAATCCATTGCTGGTTCGCTTTCGGCATTTACAAATATGTTAGAGAGAAGAGAATAGAAATTCAGAATTTTGATACTGAATAAAGATTCTGCGATTAGGATCTGAAGCATTTTAAGCAGTTTCTTTTATCAATAAAACATTTCTAATCTGTTTCGATCAGGATTGTTTGTTCTAAAGAAAAAATTTATTGTTCATTTTTTCTGGTTTGACTGTGTAATTTATTCAAAATTCCTCATTAATTAGCTTCAAATTTCCGAAATGTCGAAGAATTCCGGAACTAGTGCCGAATCTTTACAGAAAAAAATTCTCATGTGTTCCATCCTGTGAACTTCATTTCATTGTTTATCATTGCTATCCTTATCCATTTGTTTAATATTTATTCGTTTACTCTTTATCAGCGCAATCATTGTCATCATAAAAGTCGAAGTTCTGTATGGAATTGTGCTTTTTGCGCATTTATAGCATCAAAGCAAATTCCATCATTGCTTTCTGAATCTTCGGTTTTTGATAAGAAAGGAAAATTTGCCTTTTTTCTCTCGCATGATGTTCAATTTCATTGCAGTTAACTTCCAAGTGTCAGAATCAAGCAATAATTCACTTATGCTTATATGTCCGCATAGCTGATAAATGATCTTTTTATTAATCTGATCGCATGAAGCAAATTGATCAGACACTGTAAAAATGTAGGAGTTGAGCAAGACAGCTTTATGCATCATTCATTTTCTCGAAATTTCAGATCAGTAATCACGATAAAACTAAAACTTTGAAAGAACTGCCTGATCGACTTCCCTGCTATTCTTCGTCACTTCTAATTCTCGCTTTTCCTTCGGGCTTATATTATAATTGTTTATCGATTGTTGGTTATAATCTTCAAACTGTTTTCCTTCAATATTTTGTGTATAAGACGACTTAGGTGCTTCTGGAGCTAACAGTTTGTTATATAGTGTTTCTTGATTTCCATGTCCAACATTCTGAAACTTGAATTTTTACACTGAAAACAAGCAGTCACCTGGAAAAGTGATTGAATTAACAAATAATGAAAAGAATTTCCTAAGTTGACAAATCGTTCAGGTAAGCAGTCACACTAATGGTTGGTTCTACTGAAATTTGCCACACAAATAGGTCATAAGAATTTTTTGACGTAGTGATTAATTACCGTAAACGTAACGCTTAATACTAACGAATCCATCATTGGGAAATTGGTCCAGTTACTTTCATCTTTTCTCCATATAAAATGAATTATTGCTATAGTGAAAAAGATTGGTTATGTGTAATAGAAAATTTAACAAATTTTCAAAAATTGCCAAAGTTAATCAGTGCACTTTATCTATGAATATCAGTGATAAAAAATTTGATAAGCAAACCTGATCAGTGGAACGATAACATAATATATAAAATTTACTCGGACATCCTTCATCATCACGTTCAGCTATAAAATATACACAAACACAATCAGGATCTTTTGTCCAACCTTCCAAACTTTGTCCACAACTTTTATCAGTATTTTCATGTGGTATTGAGTCTTTTAACGGATGAAGTGGCGGACAACGACTTACCTAAAATTTCACTTATTCTTCCCTTAATATAAACGGCTGTAAGAAGAAGTGTTGATGTAAACGAAGTTTAAAATAGATTGATTTAATAAATCGGCTTATTAATTGCTTCAGAAAAAGATTTAAAATTTCGCCATAGGAAGTTTTTCCAAATACACTACTATCTCTCCACGTTGCTTTTCCTTCTCAATCGCCGCTGTGTAGTTATTCTGCTGTTCAGCGTTATACCAGGGCTTAGTATCATAGGATAAGTTCGGGGAGTT